>RJWM01013223.1:0-54003 GCA_004363535.1 Dasyprocta punctata | reverse complement strand
TGAAATGCTGTATGGAATAATAAGCGGGGAGGGGCAGGCAGGAGCGGTCTGTGTGGGCAACTGTGGCCGCATTCAGCCTCAGCTCTGCGGATTTGTTTCCTTTGGCTCGAAGCAGCTCAGCTCTAGTGGCTACCGCTGTCCCGGGGGAATCCTCCAGTCCCCCTCTCTCACCCCAGGGCTTCTCTACTCTTGGGGAAACTCCCAAGCTTTGGTCTTGGGCCACCCACAACAGGCTGAGTCTGGGAGTGAGGCCCCCTGCAAACACGTGTTCCCTCAGACTCGTGTTGGTCTAACACGTGGTGGTTTGTGGAGCATCTCTCTGTCTCTCTATCTTTCTCTCTCTCTCTCTCTCTGTCTCTTTTTCCTCTCTCTCCCCCTCTCCCTCTGTCTCTCTCTGTTTTCTTCTCTCCTCTCTTCTGTCTTCTCCCTCTCTCTCTCCATTGTGACATCCCATGACATGTGTCTTCTTATTCTCAAGCTGCAGGTGAGAAGACTGAGCCTCAGATTAGAGATGTCCACCCCCAGGGTTTCACAGCCCGCAGACAGTAAAGCTTTCCTAGGGCTTCTTGGTGCCTGGTCCTGGGTTTGTACAAGAAGCTTTAGTGCTGTGACCTCTGCAAGCTTTTGACAGCTGGCTGGATCCCAGTTCTTGCTAAGATAGGAAGCAGTCACCAAAGAGAAGGTGTGGTGCTTTGGGGGTCGGCAGGCAGGGAGGAAGGAGTTAGGACCATGTTTCCTGCCTCACCTCCCCAGTCTCCTGACGTAGCAGCCTCCCTGCTTCTGAGGGATCGGTCAACAGGAGGCTGGGGCAGAGGCAGGCTCCGTGCGGGCCTGCTGTGGCTTACATCGCCCTGGCCCATGGCCTGCTCCCGGCTCTCCAGTTGTGCACTGTAGAGCTCCTGGGCCCACTGAAGACAGCCCCCAGAACCTGGAGCAGGTGGGAGCACCCCTCAAAGCACCCCACACCCTGCTCCCTACCTCACCGGTGTCCTCAGGGACATTTTTTTCCTCTCTCCCTGCAGGTGGTGGAGGTGGCTGGGCTGATAACACTTCCTTGCTCTGGGCCGGAAAATCTTTGTTGGAGGGCGCTACTGGAGGACATGCCTGCCCCCAGGCCATGAAGAAGTGGGGGTGGGAGACAAGAGGGGGTTTCGGAGGGGGTGGCGGGGGGTGCTCCTCAGGTGGAGGAGGCGGAGGATATATAGGTAAAGATGATTCGTGTTCAAGGTGTCACTCCCCCCCCTTAGTCCTAGGCGCCCCGCCCTTCCCTCCCATCCCTTCCCAGCCCTCCCTGGCCCCCGGTGTGGCCTGTGACCCTGTGATGTAACTGCACGCTCCCCTCAGCCTGGCTGGGCCATCCCATCCGGAGGCAGGGTGTTGGCTCCCGAGCCAGCATCCTGCCTCTAGGTTCCCTTAACGACAGCATCAAAATCCCATGTGATCCTTGATCCCCAGAGCCGAAGATAAAAAGACTTTGGCTCCCCAGACTGTTCTCAGAGCCCCCGCAAGGGCTCACCAGTCTGAGGACTATGGAGGCCAGACTCCCTCAGCCCCACACCTGCCTGCGGGCTTGGGTCCCTAAGGGACAACTTGGCACTTTCCCAGGCTCCTCGGCCTCCCTCCCCAGCCCAGCCCACCTGCTGCCAGAGGAGCAGTTCCTGAGGGCCACCGCGGGCAGCCCCAGCCCAGCCCTCCAGCAGGCGGCCTGCCACTGACCACCCCACCCCCGTGCCTCTGAAGAGCCTTCCGAAGCTGAGAAGCTGAGACGACGGCTCCTCCCTCCCGTAGATTAGGACACACTGCATGCTTGCACTGTGGTGTTCGTGTCTGTGTTTGCTTCGACGCTCGTGAGATGCTTGTATTAACCACATGCTCTTCTTTTGTAAGCCCTGAGTGGGGAGGAGTCCGGGGAGGGAGCCCAAAGATAACCCACCACCAAACGAAAGGAGGGACAGGAGCCTGGAGGCACAGGGACTCGTCCCCCTGCCATGCCCCAGCCTGACCCAGTGCAGCGGGGCTGGCGAGCAACCCCTCAGAGCCGCTGTCCAGGCCAGTCCTGGAGGCTGCCCAAGGGTGCATCCCGGCCTGGGGAGACCAGAACTTAGGGACTCTTGCTCATGCCCACCACTTCCTCCTGGGGCCTCGGCAGAGTGGCGGAGATTCCCCCAGGGAGCAGCCCCAACCTGAAGAGGAAAGTGTCGCATTCCCCCTGCACCCACTGAGCCAAGACCCAAGTACAGCCGCTGTGCCCGGAGTCTCCCTTCCCTCCCCACCTACCGCCCCCTAAGGTCCCCGTGACCCCTGGCCCTGGCCAGAGCTGCATGCCCCGCTGATGCGCATGTGTGTTGAGACTTTGGCATCCACCTCTCTGTGTTCAACTCTGCTTTGATTTGCTGCAGGTGGCAATGCAGCCTCAAACAATGACCCTGAAATGGATGGGGAAGATGGGGTTTCCTTCATCAGTCCCCTGGGCATCCTGTACACCCCAGCTTTAAAAGGTACCTCCCTCTGCTGGGTGGTAGAACAGACTTCCCTAGGCCAGTTCGCCCACCAAGCTAAACCTCAGAGTTATTGACAAGCGTCCCGGACACAGAGTAGACTCATGGGTCCCTTGCAGGCAAGTCATCGCATGGCTCATCTCGCCATGTCTTTGGGATGTGTGACTTGCTGTGGACGCAGAGGTAGGCAACCAGGCAAGCTAGCTCTAGAAAATTCAGCGGCTAACCTCAGGGTCCTGCAGGGGGCTCGCCGCCTACACAAAAATGCACTCACCTGCCAGCTGCATGGGCAGGCTCTCCTTCACAGAGCCGTCTCCACTGTCGATGGGACCTAGGCGTGGGGACCGGGAGACACACAGTGAGCAGGTGGAGACAAGGCACAGGGCAGGGAGTGGGGTGCAGACCCAGCCTGAGACTGACACCCCCTCCTTGTCACCAGTGATGGAGGGCCATGGGGAAGTGAATATTAAGCATTACCTAAACTGCAGTCACTGCGAGGTAGACGAATGTCACATGGACCCTGAGAGCCACAAGGTCATCTGCTTCTGTGAGCATGGGACGGTGCTGGCTGAGGACGGCGTCTCCTGCGTTGGTAAGGGGGCAGCCATGGATGGGGACGGGGAGGGGCCAGAGTCTGAGCAGCTGGTCTCCATGGTCCAGGGACACCTTCTGCTGGGTTTTGTAAGCATCCTGTCCCTTCCCTGCCAGTGCTCTGGCAGTCGGGCGGAGGGGCCTCGTAGGAAAGTTGGGGCGTAGCTCCTGAAGGAGTCCCACCCCTCCCCGGGGGCACAAACCCTCTGACTCCGAAGGCCGTCCCATCTGTGCTCAGACGCCCCAGAGGCAGGTGCCTCGGCCCTCCTAAGGCACCGTTGTATCGGGAAGTTTCAGAACAGGGACCCTGTTCTTTGAGCTTCTGCTCATGGTTCCTAACTGGCCCCCACCTTTCAAGTGGAGATTTGATGGCAGAGCCCCGTCCTCCTGTAAGTGTCCTCCAGATGAAAAAGCTCATTCGTTATGATCATACGGATACAGTCGTGTGCCTCTGCCCCAACCTGGTGTCCCTCCTGTCCCTTGTTCTAGGTGTCCCAGAACTGATATTCGTCCCTATTAAAACTTCCCTCTGATCCAAAGCTACTGTTGTGAAATTATAAAACAGAATGAGCCTGCTTTGTGCCCAAGGTCCCCTGAGAACTCGGGGCTGGGAAGCCGCAGGTGGCTTTTGTCCTGACTGAGGGAGGACGGGCTCAGAGGAGAATCAGCTTGGTGGTGAGTGCCCTGTTGGGACCTGTCTTCCAGTGTCGCCCACCCCAGAACCCCACCTGCCTCTCTCGCTGATCCTCTCTGTGGTGACCTCTGCCCTGGTGGCCGCCCTTGTCCTGGCTTTCTCTGGCATCATGATAGGTGAGTGTGCCAGGGCCCCGGGACTTCCAAAAGGGACAGATGTAGCAGAGATGAATAGTGTCTTGTGTGGTGCCATGGACACCAATATGTCATTCTGTCTTCTCGTCCCTGGAGTGGGATGGGGTGGTGACTAGGGCAGACCAGGCCAAGCCAGAACCGAAGCTCCCAACCCTCCACCCCCAGAGCAACTACAGTATCCCCAGAGAGCCCCAATCCTGAGCCTCAGCCTGGATGTGGCCTCCTGGCTGCTCCTGGGGGCGGGGATGTTCCTTGGTGGCTGACACGGGGGCTAAAGCCCCACACATGCACACACACACTCCTGGGAGCTCGTTCTCAGCCCGCATGGGCTTTACCGGCCACAGATCCTGGTGTAGCATCAGGCCCACCACCCAGCCTCCCACTGCGGTCAAGCAGAGGCAATGGCGCGCTGGGTTCGCCGTGTATTTCCATTCCGCCTGTGAGCCAAGGTGGCTGCCTGAGATCACAGAGGCTCAGCATGGGCCAGCAGCCACGCTGTTGCTGGTAGTAAGATGCCCAGGACCGAGGGGCAGGGACTTGAAGGCAGGCAGAGGCAAAGGCTCCCAGCCGCATTCCCAGTCTGACCTCTTCAGGGAGAGGCCGTCTGCGGTGGACAGGGAGAGGGGGCGTGTGGTCTCCCCAAACAGCGCCATTCCTCAAAGGAAGGGGTAATAAGAACTGATGCCTGGCGATTTACGTTTCAGATGGCTAAATCCTACAGTGGGACTCTGAGTCACTCCTGCATGAAGGAGTGGGGGCAGGGATCAGAAAAGGGGAGGGGACAGCACCCCTCTCGTTCCCTCTTCCACTTCCTGACTCCCGGTATCAGCCTCTCCCCTGCCCTGCCCTGCGAGGCCCCCTCACTCCGCCTCATCCTCTGTGCCTCCTGCCCTCTCTTCCTTTCCCTCTGTAACAAAGAAAGAAAATCCCACGCACAAGGAGGCTACATTTCAGAGAGGAGGAGACTGAGCACAAAGCGGTTGACCAAGGGCAGTGCTTGCCCTGGCCTGGAAGTGGTGGGGCTGGGCTTTCCAGGGAGAGCCCATTCTCCCCGTGGACCTTTCCTTCTGCCGTAGTGGTCTGCTGTGCAGACCACCCTCGTGTGCTGTAGGAGCGCTGGTGACTGCCACTCACATGGTAGCGTTCCTTAGAATGCTCCAGAGCCACTTGATGCCAGTGAGTTCACTTGGCTATGACGACTCTGGGAGTGGGGAGTAGGGGCTCAGAAACAGGTGGGAGATACTGTCCAGAAAAAGAAATCAAGGTCTAAGATGGCCGTGTGACCCCACCAGGATCAGTCAGCTTTTAAGTAAGAGGTGAAATTTGCACTCAGGTCCTCGGGCACCAGTTTAGAGATCTTTTCATGGTGCGGCACTTCTCCAACCATGTGACTTGGCAGTTCTCTGACTGTCAGAGCACAAGAGGCCATGACCCGGCAGCAACCCCACCCCACAGCTGAGCGCGGCAGAAATGCTGGGCCGGCCCATTCCCGGGACACCAGCACCCCGCTGATGGCTGACTCCAGCCTCAGAGCTCCCGGGGCCTCACCGAAGCATCCTTAGGCTGCACGGACTCCAGAGTGTCCCACCCCAGCTTCCTGCTTCTCCTGCATGCGGGGTCAGACTTGCAACCCAACCTAGTGGGTCTCAGCCTTCCGGCTCCCTCCCCTTTTATCTCTGAGGCATTTCTGATAAAATCCTAGGTCTTGGATCTGCTCCCGGGAGAATTCAGAGCAATACACTCCTGCCTTGTATGATACACTGAAACCTTTTCCATTTATGTCATTTAAAGCTTTACATTTGCTTTAAATGCTGTTTTCATTAAACGGGTGCTTTCACATGTATAATTATATTGTTAGTATTAGCAAGGATGATTAGAGCTCAGAGAAGGGGATAGAAATCTAAGGAGGCTTCCTGGAAGAGGTGGCCAGTGCTGGCCATCGAAAACCAGGCTGTCAGCCAGGGACCCCTTTGCAGCTGACCTCCACCTGTCTACAGTGTACCGCCGGAAGCACCAGGAGCTGCAAGCCATGCAGATGGAGCTGCAGAGCCCTGAGTACAAGCTCAGCAAGCTCCGCACCTCCACCATCATGACTGACTACAACCCTAACTACTGCTTTGCCGGCAAGACCTCCTCCATCAGTGACCTAAAAGAGGTGCCTCGGAAAAACATCACCCTCATTCGGTGAGTGGGGGCAGGGCTGCGGGGTGGTCCAGGGAGCTGGGTGTCATTCCAGCACCATGGACTCCTCTAACCACAAGAAGCCAGCAGAGCCATCCCTGGGGTATCCCCAGGCTACCCAAGGGGGTAAGGTTTAGGGCTCAGAGTCACGTGGGGTGCTGGTTTATTTTAACACCCTATATATCCAGCAGTTTATGCAGTTAGGGGAGGACTCCAAGAGAAAATCGGGCCTTTTAAGCACACCTTTTCAGAAGACTTCTGGTCCCTCCCCCATATTGGTGGGGGGCCGAGTACACCTCACTTACCATTTCGAGCACACTGTGCGTTCCTCTGTCATTCACGGAGACACCCACAGCAAGTATCTACCGCTATCTCCGAGACAGACTCCCCAACCACTCACTGAATGAATAAATGTTTGAACATTGTCATGAATCCTGTTAGGACCTACACTGACCCATTATCTGTTGCCAACCCCAATACCACTGACTGGGTGAGTTATAAAGAAGAGCGTTTTGTTTCAACTCCCAGTTCAGGAGGGCAAGGGGCCATGTCTGGCAGTGACCTTCTTGCTGGTGGACACAGTGCTGGGTGTCACCACGCAAGGGGCAGGGAGTGTGTGAGGGTGTCCACCAGGGTTCAATCGTGGGGCCCCATGTCAATGAGCCCATGTAACCCTAATCACCTCCCAAAGGCCCCAGCTCTAAACACCATAAGCTCCCCTCGGTACCTCACAATGGGGTTAATTTTCAACCTTAGAGGACACAGTCCAACCATAGCAGAGCATTCCTTACCAGATTTTGGGTAAAGAAATGGAGGCCCAGGCCTGCACAGCAAGGCCAGGTTGAAAGCACCGCTCCCAAGTTGTATGTCAGTCCTGGCCTCTTGTGTGCGCCTGCTCCCTGTGACTCTTGGACTCAGGGCCCCAGCTGCCCTTTTCCTGTGGGTCTCCTAACCCTGCCTCGTCTCACTTTCTCCTTGCGCAGGGGTCTGGGCCACGGCGCGTTTGGGGAGGTGTATGAAGGCCAGGTGTCTGGGATGCCCAACGACCCGAGCCCCCTGCAAGTGGCTGTGAAGGTGAGAAGTGGCTTCCTCTTGGCCTGGCCTTGGCCTTTGGTCTCTCTGTAGACTACAGCTCCCAGCTCACAGCTGCCTCCTTTCCGCCTTCCCCCTCTGTACCTAGACGCTGCCGGAAGTGTGCTCAGAGCAGGACGAACTGGACTTCCTCATGGAAGCTCTGATCATCAGGTAAAGCCAGAGACCCCCCAGCTGCTGCCCAACCTCCCAAAGAACACGGAGATGTTTCTAACAGGTGGATCTCTATCTCCAGGGAGAGTGGGGTCCCCCGAGAAGACCCCTGTTTTTCATGACACATCTTACAGAGTGGAAACACACAGAGGTTGTCTCAAAAAATGCCAGTAAGGCCTGATAGACAGATTTCAGGCCCGCTGGTTCTTGTTCCTCCAGTGACTCCTTCAGAACCAACGCCTTTTGTCTGACCCAGGTTGTCAGGGTGAAGGTGTGAAGGAACCCTGCCTCTGACGTGACGGGGGACCACCCCACCCGTGCCACCATGGACGGGCTACGCAGGCCTCACCCTTCAGCGTGGGGCTCTGACCCGGGTATCGCTGAGAATCTCAGTCCCTGAGGTCCCGAGGGTGGTTACTCTGACAGCACATCTCCTAGGGAAGAGGCAGATGTTTTTCCTCAAGATCTGGTGGGCTCAGGGCCCCCAGAAGCCGTCAAACATCCTGACAGGTGGGGGTGGCTTGGGGTGTCCCCCTAGTGGAGGCAGCAGGGCCAGAGCAGTGTGAGTGAGGTGCTGGTGGGCTCTAGATACCCAGGAGGATATGCAGCAAAGACAACATTTTAACTTAAAATTAACAGTTATTTTCTGATTATGTACATAATGCATGACTACTGAATAAAACTTGGAAAGTTAAGATTATACAGAAGGAAAGCCAACTCACTCAATCTCACTATTTGCTAATAATTAGCCATTATTTTTCGGTGGGTAGTCACCCAGTCTCTCAACTCCGTGTGTGTATGTACTGTGCGTGCATGTGGAGGACGTGTGGGTGCAGTGTGCGTGTGTGTGTGTGTGCGTGTGTTGTGTGTCCATGTGAAGTATCCTGGCCTCACTGCCCTGTGTATCCTCCTAGGATCACATAAACAAGAAAACTCAATTCATGGGGTCTCTTGTCCCAACTCAGTCCCTGCCCATGAGCGATCTACTGGCAACGGCATGGACCATGAGTCTGTCCGCTCTTCTTGGCTCTGTCTCACATGCTGCCGCCTGGCGGGTCTCACAAAGTCCCTCTTAGAAACTTCTTGTCTTTTGCCTGAGGCCTTCCTCAGAGAACTCAACCAAGAATTCATGCAGCGATATCTAAAAGATGCACCACACACACACACACACACATGCACACCTCTGCCTCCTCGCCCAGCGCCTGCGCGGCATCCTCCCCTGGCACCCCACTCGCCTGCACACCAAGCTCCTGGCAAGCCTGGCCTGGATCCCGCCCGCTCAGCAGGGAGGCTGGCTGCAGGCTTAGCAGGGAACCCCAGTGCCCGTATCTACAGAATGCATCTGCGCAGCATGGCTGCTGAAGGCATGACTTGGTATCCTGCTTCCCTCACTTAGGAGTGTCCCTAAACTCAGCTCAGTTACACTTGGTTGCCCCTCTCTGCCCACAGCAAATTCAACCACCAGAACATCGTGCGCTGTATCGGGGTGAGTCTGCAAGCCCTGCCCCGCTTCATCCTGCTGGAGCTCATGGCAGGCGGAGACCTCAAGTCCTTCCTCCGGGAGACACGCCCTCGCCCAGTGAGTGGGAAGCGGGGAGCCCGGGTAGGAGGCCCAGGTGGCGCCCTGGGAAGCAGCGTACCCGGTGGGAGCCTGGGAGGCAGCCTGTGGGCTCAGGGGCGGGTTTGGGCTGGGACAGGGCGCACAGAAGGCAAGCGTGACTGAGCTCCAGCCCCGGGGAGTTTGTGCAATGGAGTCTATAGCCTGACTCCCTGTATGTGGCCTCCTGACACTGAAACACCAAACTCAAGCCAGACTTGGAGAGGGACCTTCATGCCAGCCATGTCACTAACTCAGTCAAATAACCTGGGAGCTGTGCCCCATCCATGCACTGCAAACCCACTGACCTCGTCTCTCAGTAGAGATAGTAACACCCAACATCCCAACCTTGTAGCTCTACTGTAAAAAGAAATTGGAATACTTAGCATATGTCTGAGGTGCTATGGATAAGAAGAGAGAGCCCTGAAATGGGCCGGCCCCTGCACGGCCATCAGGTACTGTGTGGCATCGGGAGCCCCGCCCCCGCACTCAGCCTCCATACAGGTGAATCCCAAGGGTCAGACTAGAGCATCTTCATGAATTATAAAACGCAGTACTGCCAGCTTCTCCGAGTCCAACTCCTGTCTCTGCTGGGCCCTCAGGAGGCCCCACTCACTACCGACGGGAGCAGCACAGACCCCGGGTTAGGAGTTACTGCAGGAAGAAGAGTGCAGTCAGAGAACTGGCCCTCTCTCCGCCCAGGGATGCAGAGACAGCCTGACATCCTTGCTGCTACAGAAAACCCAGACTGGCCACAGGGCAGGGACTGAAAGTGGTGGCAAAAACCCTGGGAGGTCGGAGTTACTTCAGTCCCCACCTCAGTCAGGTTCAGTTTCAAATACCTCGGCCGTAGGATCCTCCATGCTGTTTTTTGCAAGTTTGGGGATGGCCTGTCTCAGCCTCTGGGAAGAATCCAGGGTGGACATGGGGTCTGTGCAGTGAGTGAGCACCCCTGGCGGGAAGGTGGGAGCGGTGATTACATCTCCCCCTCATCACATCGTCGCTGTCACAATGTCATATCGCTCAGCGTTACTCTGTGCCGTAGACGCAGCAGGCTCACCTGCGTTTCACAGAGGAGGAAGCTGGCCCAGAGAGGTAACTGATTTGCCAAAGCCACATAGGAAGTAGAAGAGCTGGGACTAGAACCCAGCACTGTGACTCCTGATTGAGTGCTCATTCTAGCCTCCTCTGCGGTCTATCCAAATGGTCCTCTTTGGGAAGCTGAGAGTCAACCCTGCCAGCTGTCCAGACATCACCACCAGGGCCTGGGCATCCGCTTATCTAGCTTGTCCCCACCACCCAGCCAGGCAGGTCCCTCGCACCCTGAGATTCCTAGCAGTGCTCCGGTGGAAGTCCCATGGGGAACACATGGCATCATTCTTTGGGAAGGAACACAGCTCTGAGGAATGGTGGTACTGTGTGCACAGAGAAGAGAGCCCCCTGCAGGGAGAGTCTGGGGACCCATCTCTGGGCAAATCTGAGGACTCTTGGGATAGGAGGAAAAGCAGCACCTTTTCAAGAACACAGGTCCCTTTTAATAATAACAACAACAAAAAAAAGAACCTGTATTTGTTCAGCATGTGCTCGTTGAGGGTTTACTGTATGCCAGGTACAGTAATAGATGTGTTTTAATATCTGTTGATTCAGCCCATAATAGCCAAAGCCACTAATAAGTCAGTAATCTCATAATTAATGATACAGGCCATTGATCGCATTCATGTCTACGTGTGTGTGGCCCATGGTGACACCCACCTATGCGTCACGGAGGCTCAGTGTGCAGATGGCTTCTTGGATCCAACAGGTCCACCATCTGCAGGGAAAACCTCCAACTTGGCCTCTGTTCGCTATGTCCTGATTGTACCGCTATCTGTACCGGCTCCAAACCCATGCAGGGGCATCTCTTCCAAAAGAAAATTTAGTCCACACCAAGAAGCAGGGATCAAAAGGACTCAGAAGCATGAACTTCTCATCACTTTTCAAAATAGATTTTAGCTGCTTTTTAGATTTTGTGTTCCCTGTCTGCATCCCTTGCTTCTTTCTTTCATCTTCCCTGTTCATCTTCACATGCATTGATTTTAAAATAGATCCCTGCTCTGGTTTTCAGTTAGTGGGAGAGTTCCTTCCCCATGTCCCGTGCGCCTTCACCTCTATAAAGTAGGAAGGAGAGGGCTGAAACTGTAGCTCAGTGGTAGAGTGCTTGCCAGGGCTTCCATCCCCAGCCTCCCCCACCTCTGACAAAAAAGGAAGAAAAGAAACGCCACTTTGCAAAAAATCACTGTGCATTTTATTGCCGTAGTACATTTTGTCTTTTGGGAATAGCCTCGCAGAAACTGTGACACCAGACAGACCATTCCTGGCCTAGACAGTGTCCCTGAAAGGAAGACAGCTGGGCCCAAAGTGCTGCAAGGTCACACGCATGCGAGACTCCTGGGCCAAACAACTTCCAGAGCCACTCGCACCTCTAGATTTCCATTCCACATTAATATAAAGACTGCTTGTTCCTGTCTGGAGGACCTACTTGGCCCTGGAATGCCCAAACCCCTTTCATCTTCGAGGTCTAACCCACACGGAAAGCCTGGACGAGGTCCTCTCCAAGGCCCCACAGGGTATGTCCCTAGCGCGCTGCAGTGTGAAGAATATCTCAGTCCCAAAGGCAGTGCCACACTGCAGGGACCGGTCAGGGATAAAACCCGGATCCCAACACCGTCTCAGCCCTTGCTGTGATACAGCTGGCGGCACACTGGCCAGCTTTGCCACGCGTCGCTTAGAGTAGGTGCTGGGTCTGCCACACATCCGGTGCCTCAGTGTACTCCCCACACGCCATGCACACGCACATACCAAACACACACTACACACACAGAACACCTCAGGCACCCGCACCACCAGGTGCTGACAGCCTGCTCCTGCGCAGACTGCTGGAAAAGGTAATTTGCAGGGAGCCCCAAGCAACCTGGCCCTGAGCTAAAGCCTGGCAAGGTAGGAACAAAAAAACATTTTCCTGAGGAGAAAAAAGATATCTGTAATACTACAGCAAAATGGATGACTCCTTCCCGTGGAAGTGCTTTTCCCTAGGAGCTCAGGCCATCTTGCACGGTGCCCAGTACTCCAGACCCTGGGAGAGCCTCTGGAGAAGCCGCATACAGGTGGAGCCCCGAGCCCCTCCCCTGCCACAGCCCAAGGAAGACTGCAGGTCCCCTGATGGCCTGGGGTGCTGTGGGGTCCTCCTGACAAACCTATGAGGCTGACAGTATCAGGGACTTTCACCCGAGAGAACCCTGAGAGAGGCTGAGCAGCGGGGGATGAAGGAGCAGGGCGAAGCCCAGGTCAGCTCCAGCGCCTGCGGAAATACACCGCTCACCGGGCTGCTTGTGTGAGCTGCAGCGTGTTCTCCACTCACCTGTGTTCCATAATTTAACCCTCTCTCCTAAGAAGCAGTGCAATTTTAACTACTTGAATCCTGCCTCCCCCAACCCAGATTCTTCCAGTCCTGCCCTGGGCAGTTTGGACTCCACTCTTTATTAGCTGTGTGCCATGAGGGGAGTCACTTAATGTCTCTGCAGCCTTCTCACCTTTAATATGGAAATACCTTCTCTTCCCTATCCACCACGCAGCCCACTGAATCAAAGCAGAGTTTGCACATGGGCTTGAGCTAGGGAAGTTCAGGCAGCAGCAGGAGATTCTGCTCCCTAAGTTGTCTCCTCAGAGCTAAAAAATGGCCCTGAGTTGCAGGATTCCCTTCTGTCTCCTTTAGACCCAAACCTCTGCTGCAAGAGATCCTGGGGAGGCCTGGTCCTGGGCAGAGAAAACTCAGCAGGCTGAGGAGTCTGAGGTGGTCACTGCAAAGAGGAGACAGGGGACCTCAACTTGCCTGCTGACATAGGTTTCTTGATTCTTGTCACAGAAAAAGCATTTCAGGATGTGTCAGTGAGCAGCATAGACATATGTACTAGATAGGGTTAGAAAGTAAGAGGAAATAGGAAAGGGACTTCAGCTTGAGGAGATGAAGGGGGCCCAGCTCTGATGAAGATCAAACTGGCCCATTCACAAAAGAATGAGGTCAGCCTTTTGTTTGTTTGCTTGCTTGTTTATTTTTTGTTTGTTTGTTTGCTTGATACAGGGTTTCGTTATGTAGTTCAGGCTGGCCCTGAACTCTCTATGTAGCCCAGGCTTCCCTCAAACTCATAGTGAGCCTCCTGCCTCCGCCCCTCTAGTGCTGAGATTACAGGTGTGCACGACCCCACCCTCGGACACCCAGCTTTTACGAACTGGCTAAAGTGGCCTAGAGTCCAACTGATCATTTTCTCACTTCTGGTTTTGCAAGATGGCTCTGGGGAGAAGTCTTCATCACTTGAGGGGACAATCCGGTCTCCATGAGATGTTATTTATGCTTGGAGCCAACTCAGTTTTATGGAGGCTCTGCTGGAATCCAAGGTGACCATGGGTTTAGGGCAATGGCTGGAGACTAACTGGCATTCAGTGGCAGCCAAATGTTCCTGTAAATCTCATATGGTGGTGTCTTCAGTCTTGAAGGGGGATGAGATAGCTTATATAAACCTAGGGATAATCACCCTAGCTTTGTCACTTTAGACAGACACTCCCTAAATGACAAACATGCCTATGTACAGCAAATGTCTGACCCAGCATTCTAAGATAATAAAGGGAACAGATACAAAACCAAGGTCAAGCTCTGTTGCTTTTGGTTACCCACTCGGTATCTGTTGGCCCAAGTGAAGAGTTACTATTTTTCAGCAAAAGCAGCTTCTAAGTCCTGACTGTCTCCGAATAAAGCACAAATCTCCCTTTTAACAAATAACATCTTAATGGCCCAGGAGTGAGTTTTTCCTGTCTCTGTGATGTTCTCTGTGTCAGTTACACTGCTGCCTTTGGGCCAAGTGATCGCCTATGGGCACCTCAGAATTAGAGAACCAAGATTTTGCCCTATCTTTGGGAGTGCAGTGCAGACCAGGGTGAAAGGGCTCTGAGTGTCAGGAGGAGGAGCAAATCAGCAGCCCCACAAGCAGGAATCTCTTGTCAAGAGTTTGTCCAAGAGTTTCCAGCTTTCTCTCTCTCTAGGACTTAAACAGTTCAACACAGAAATAAGGGAGTATGTTAATTAGCTTCATGTTATGGAACAAAACACCCAAGACAATTAACTTGTTTTAAAGCATGATTTATCTTGGCTCACTGTTTTGGGATACTCCAGTCCAAGACCAGCTGGCCTAATTGCTTTGGGCCAGTGGCAAGGGTGCCACATCACAGCCAAAGTGCACGGCACCATGAGCCAGGAAACAGAGAGAAACTGGAGACCGAGGCCCCATAATTTCCCTCAAGAGCATGCCACCAGTGACCCAAGGACATTTCATTAGGCCTCACCTCTCAAAGCTTTCCATCACCTCCCAACGCCACCACCCTGGGAATCATCCATGGAACACATAGACCTTGGGGGGACATTCATTCAGACCATTGCTGGGGTTTGATGTGACTGCCCACTTCTGCTTTTTTGCATAGATATTCGAAACACACCGCTTTAGGTAAACCATAGTCCAGAGCTATTACCAACTAATCAGCTCCCCTCCCAGTGCTCACTGAATAACCCAGAGTGCTCCCACCTTCGTGTGAGACACAGTGGAAGAGAATGAGGAATCCCTGTACCAGAGACCTCAAAGTCCACTGGGGGCTATGGTAAACGCAACACAAAATAAAACACAACAAAGTGAATATGAAACAGCCCTACATTGTGATTAATTAAAAGAGACAAAGAATGGATGTCACCTTCAGAAAGACTTCATGGCACTCAACGAGGCTGTCCATGAGACCAAGATGGGGTATACCCCGTAGGTGGGGTGACACTTCCTTCTACGTTAAAGAGACTGCACAGGACAGCTAGAAATGACTCTTAACTGTCCATTATTTTCCAAGAGCTTTTCTTTTTTTAATCCACTTTAGGTCTGAATATGCTTGATGGAAATTAAATTTTAATAATAATTTAAGACATTTAAAATTAAAAGCCCTTGGCTTCCTTACAGGCTTGTTTATAAATGCAGGGGCATTAAAATGTTCACGGCAGTTAACATAGGAGAATGTGCAGGGTACACCGAAAGGGAAGGGATATCCGCCCTGTGCTGTATCCCTGTGGCTGGGCATCCCCAGCCCTGGCAGGTGGTAGAATTCCCTGGGAAGTTTTCGAACATGAAAACTGCGCCTGCCAGAGAGGATTTCTGGGTCTGGGTTGGGACCTGAGCATCCGTATTCTTAAAACCTCAGGGGACTTCTAGAGTGCAGCCACTGCCAAGACCAGTGGCAGATCCATGACTCTGTTCCGCCTCCTTCTAAGCAGAAACCAAGTTTCCCAGCCTCCCCGCTCCCCGAGAGCTCCGTCAGTGGATCTCATCTGTCTCCCCACAGAGTCAGCCCTCCTCCCTGGCCATGCTGGACCTTCTGCATGTGGCTCGGGACATTGCCTGTGGCTGTCAGTATCTAGAGGAAAACCACTTCATCCACCGGTGAGTCGAAGTGACCACGCTCACTTGCCCCACCACCTCGTGCACCCTTCTCCACATGTCCCACGGGCCAGGGCACCCCCTTCACGTCAGAGCCGCTGGTCTCTCTCCCCAGAGCTGCCTGGGTGACCCAGCTTTGTCGGCTTTGTGAGCTGAGTCTCCAAGGCTTCCCCAGCCCCCAAAGTAAAGAGAGTATCATGAATTCTCCACGTCCAGGCGGGAGCCCTGCCACCTCTGGGCAATCCTGTCTGTGAGTCTTGTATCACCTTAAGGTTCCCACATCTAGAAAACTGGGCTTGTGGAGGGAAAAGTTAAAGGAGTTCACATGTTCACGTATTGGACAATGGGTAACTCAAAGGCAATGACAACGTTTTCATTATCTCCCTATCCCGGGCCTATGGTGGGGCACAATTAATGTTTGCTGGATAAGTTAATTTTTTCTGACATACTCTGAAATAAAGCATAATAATTATTTTTTTATCTCTGGATGTCATTTCCCCTGCCATACACAATTCTTGAAACGCTGTTTAGACTGGGGCATCGCATCCACACTTAATGCTGCGAACATCGTAGATCTCATTTTTCTTTCCTTGTGAATGTTGATGACAGCTTGAT
Organism: Dasyprocta punctata; assembly: GCA_004363535.1. Classification (NCBI taxonomy): domain Eukaryota; kingdom Metazoa; phylum Chordata; class Mammalia; order Rodentia; family Dasyproctidae; genus Dasyprocta; species Dasyprocta punctata. Next base: position 37,948 of record RJWM01013223.1, on the reverse strand, counting down.
CTGAGAACTGAAAAGTCAGATAGCATATTGGGCTCTTTGCAAAGCTCGTCCTAATGATTTGCTTCTAATTTAATAAATAATAACCTGGTAGACTCACAATTATTAACCCATGTCTTCAAAGAGTGTAAGACGTGTTCCTAAGAATTAGAATATGTAATTACAAAGTCGAAAATGAGAGTTACGGAATAAGTTTTAGAAGTAGAAACGTATGAGTGTGTAATGAACTCTGCTTGCTTTCTCCCTGATAACATGAGGAAACTGGAGACTGAGAAGTCCACCTACTGCCATTCCCAGTATGGCTCCCAGCACCAAGCTGTGACCCCCCTCAGCCTAGCTCATCCCTTCACTGCTGCTCCATCATTTTGATCTGCAGCTCTTCCTCTTGATTCTACCCCTTTCCAACCTGTGGGTTATTTGGCTTCATAGAAATCATCAAAACAAAAGAAGAGCTGGGACCAGTCCTCCATGTCCTCATCCAAAACCACAGAGTCTGCTGCAAAGTGCTGCTTGGTCTTACTCCTGCCCAGAACTTTCCATAAGTTTCAGCTGAGCCCTAGTGATGCTCAGGCATGACAAGGTTGTGCTCTCTTTGAAAGGTATCCTTGGTTAGAACCATGTTTTCTCCATGTCCTGCTGAGAGCAACCTGTGTGTTCCTTTGGTGACTTGAAGTGTCACCTTCCACTTCTCACTGAGATGACTTCTGCTTTGGGTATCCACTTACATTCTGCACCACAACATTCAGAGTCTCTGGCAGAATCTACTTTCCTAGAGGCATGACACATTATGACAATGTCCCATGCTCTGTTAGACATGATGAGATTATAGGATCACATTCTCTCAAGATTCTTATCATCTCCAGCTCTGTAACTAGTCACTGAAAGATGGGATTAGATCCCAGAGTGATAGTTTGCTCTTTTATCTTTTTTTAAGGGATTAAGTTGTCAAAGATCAAATTAAGAATGCATCAGATGAGTTGTTTTAAGCAAAAATAAAACTTCTGGCAAAGGCATCCATTTCCATCACAATTTTCTGGCATCTTTTGGTAATTTGTACTAAGAAAGCATGTTTTCTATCTTCTAATTAGCTAAGAGGAGAAAGGTATATTCTCATAATAGTACTACCTGTACTCCTCTCTCCCCCTATGTCTGCCCTAAAGATTCATGAACTTCTGTACACATATACTTTCTGAATTCAGAGTGGAACTCTCTCACCAGAGGTGCATGTTTCCATTTTTTTTTCATTAAATCTGTTTCCTTTGCACATGATTTACTGTAACTTTAAGAGTTATGTGCCATTCTACCAGTTCTGGGTGGGTTCTGTGATACTACACTTACTTTTTTGTCATTAAGTTCAAGATCACTTTTTAAGCAACTATTTCATGTGTGTCAGCATAAAGACCTTTTTGGAGCCATAAATATTGTTACTGGTCTATTTCACTGTATTTCTCTTGAGAATTAGCAGCTACATATCTAGTTATTTTTTTCTTCTTTTTTGATGACAACTATATTATGCCTTTATGACTTTTTAGGGCATTTTGTGCACCACTGACCTTCAAAATTCAACTTAAACCTTATGGATTAGGTCAGTGACATTAGCAACATCTGTCGCCCATACCAGCCCATTAGTCTGGCATCTTCAACCATGATTCACAGTCCAAGTCCTATTTTTATAAATACTGCCTTAACAGCCAGTTGTTAATTCTTCAAGTTTTTTCTCAATCAAAAATCAGAACCTTCATGAAACCAGTTGAAATATGAAAACACCATCTGTCCTTGACAAGGTACTTCTTGTTTCCTCTGGACAGGACTTGAATGGTATTAGAGACTCATTCCAAACTTCTGGCTGTGACCTTCATTCCCACATGTATGTTAGTGGGTACAAAGTCCAAGAGTCCAAGTGGACAAGTCTTGGAAGACTTCCAATCAGGCCTCAGAGGTGCGCCATAGGAAAACGGGCCAACTGGAGCCTGACTCTAAAGAAGCCAGCTTCACAACCTCAAAAAAGTGATTTCTCAGCCATGCAGCTTGGCAAAGACTTTAGATATAATCATGAGTGTGACAGCCATAATGGTTTCAACTAGAAATATTTAGGAATATCTTAAACCTACTTGAATTTGATATCCTGAAAGTCACACAGCTCTGGAATACTTCTTCAAGTGACTGGCAAAAATAATCCAGTGGTCTGTACGTGACAATAGCCTACTGCCAAGCAGCACTCTTTTATGCTATGTTATCTGCTGTTAGCCTACATTTTTAACAAAAGGGGGATTAGAGGACCGTATATCTTATATGGCTGCTATGAGAATTAGACATGAAGTATGTAGAATGGCACTTAGCACATAGTAAAAGGCTAATACATTCTAGTTCCTGTTATAGTTATTGTGGCTAATATTGTCCTGCTAAACATTTTCAGTAATTTCCCCTAATGCTTTTCCATTTCCCTATTAGTTCTGAAGCTTGGAATTGGCATATCCATTTTTTCACATAAGTTAATATAACAAAAGAAATACAGGGCAGAGGAAAGAGCTGTCTAAACTTCATATTGGAGGTAAAAACCCCAGTGATGCCCATTATATATTTATCTTCCCAAGACAAAATTTGGAGATGTAGTTTCTTTTCTCTCCCCAGGGACATTGCTGCCAGGAACTGTCTCTTGACCTGTCCCGGCAGTGGAAGAATAGCAAAGATTGGAGACTTTGGGATGGCCCGAGACATCTATAGGTGAGTAGACTGCCAATCCCTATAAAAGCCTGTCCCCACTCCTAGTCCCTCCTTTGAAAGGAACAGCTATAGCTACTTGTACCTTACATCATCTCCTGGTACTTTGTCAGCTTTCCTTGTGAAATTTCAGTGATTTCCTTTCAGGGTATGGGAAACCTTAATTAGTGCCCATGTCTAAGAGTCTAATTCTGGATCCCACGGCCTGCTATAATTGACGCGAAGGGCTTAATTGGGTTGTCTCTCTAGTTCCAACTCTCTAGTCCTGCCATGTTCTGAGACATGGAATAATTTGGATACTTGCTATTAAGAAAAAAAGTTTCAAGTAAACTTTATAACTTAACCCCTCTCCTCAATACTCGGGAAATCTATGAGGATGCAGTAGAGCCCATCACGGGCACAGGCATCCTGCACTGACGAGAAACTCGACCAGCTCAGTGGTCAGACTTACCTGCCTCAGGGACACCGGAGTAGATTCAAAGTCCACAGGGGTTAGCTCAGCTTCATTGTTTTTTCTCTGTCATATTCCCAAGGCAACATTAAAAATTGATAAATTAACCTTTGATTTTAGAAATAATATTTCTGTGGCAGTTTCTTTCACGCTCTTCTTTCCAAGCTCCATTTTCTAATTACATACAACTGTGACCCATTACAAGAGTTGAGCATGTAGTTCCTTGGAGTGGCCACTGATTAACTCCTTCCCTAACTCACAGAAGTAGCAGGAAGAGGTTTACATAGAGCTTTAACTGTTTGGAGAATCAGTGAGATGTGAGGCTCTGTCAGTGCTGGGAACAAGCTCCAGGGGGGTGATGGTGCCACGACCATCCTGGGACCTTGGGATAGCAGCGTATGGAGGACAGAGTCATGGCAGAGCTCTGTGGAGCCACCCACCACTATCACTGTGTGACTTTCCAAAGCTCCACTCTGATTGTTTTGCTTTGCTTTGCTGTGCTTTGCTTTGGCTTTGTTTGGCTTTGCTTTGCTTGAGACAGGGTCTTACTACGTAGCCCAGGCTTGCCTGGAATTTGAGATAATCTTCATGCCTCAGTCTCCCAAGTACTGGGATTATAGGCATTCTCCACCACGCCTGGCATTACTGCTCTACTTTCTACACCCAGAGTCTCAGAGCTCCTCCCCTCTACTTTCTCAAAATACCTTGATTGCCTCTATTTTAATATCCACATGCTGCAGCACATTAGCCAGCTCTTCCTTTCTTATTGGGACTTCTCTTCTGACAGCTCTCCGTGTTAGCTTTCTGTCTGTGACAAACACCTGAGATAAATCAATTAATAATGAGGAAAAAGTTTATTTTTGGCTCATAGTTTCCAAGGTTTTAGCCCTAGGCCCCTTGGCACTGCTGCGTTGAGCCTGAGGTCTATTTACCTGAGGCCAGAAGGCAGAGGAAGGGGTGGGGCTGGGTTCCAATCTCTCCTTCGAGGGAGCACCCACAATGATATGACTTTCTTTCACTAGGCCCCACCTCCCAAAGGTTCCACATTTCCCGGCAGCCCTACAGGCTCCAACCAAACCACCAACACATAGGTCTTCGGATATATATAAGATCCACACCATTATAGCTCCTCATCTCTAGGCTGAAACCACCTAGCTTATCTACAGCACCACCATTCCTCACATATCTGTCAGGATGGTGGGTCAGGATGATCTTCCAAGAGAGCTCCTGGGCCTCCCAGCTGCATCAGTGGCCCTCTGTGTTGCTTTCCCTGTGCTTTACCCTAATCTCACATGGACCAGATCGGGCCTTCATTCGTGTCACTGAACATTGCCCCGTCCCCAGTATTATATGTGTTGTTCTGTGCTGCAGTTACAGATGTGTGTTTCCTCCATTAAGCTGTAGCCTTGGGGGCGAGAGAGATGATGACTTATTTATAAGCGCAGCACATGACAGAGTTACTTGATAATACTAAACTCTCAGTACATGTTTATTGAAGTAATTAATGTAGGCATCTGGCAGGAAGCTGCCTCCCATAACACACCCAGACAGCAGACACCAGGCTATGTGTGGTATTGGCTTAAAGGTAACTGAGTCAATTTATTAGTTTTCATCAGTTTTATCAATGACACTACTAGTGAAAACACAATCCATCAACTCATTTACCTTTTAAGCTAACTGCGTGCCTTGCCCTGTGTTCTCCTAACTGGAGGTGTTTCAGGAGGCAGTCTCCTGCCAGCCATTCAGGTTGTTTGTTGAGAGCCCGTACTGAACTAAACACGGTCGGATGAGTGCCGTGGAGGATCCAGAAGGAGTGAGACACAGCCCAGCTCTCAGCCCTCCCATTTCGGGTCTTGCATTATTGCAGGTCATCAGAAATACGCTGTACTTATAAGGTTGGAGTAATGTTATTCATTGTGAGTTATAATAAACAAATCCAACAGGGAAATCTAAACATCTGCTAGCAGGGAGCTTAGTCATTGCGTAGATCTTTCCCTTCCTGCCTCTTGCGGGCCATTAAATGACACCGAAGTTCTTAACTAAATGATCTGTGTTCTCCCACTCTCCTCCTGAGTCACCAAGGACCCCTCATTAATTTCAGTCCTTTCATGGGTAGACTGTGTCGTTGCCACTTTCTCAAGTTTCGCGGCAGAGCTTCTGCTTCGTACTATCTCCAGATCCAAGCTTGCTTTCTCCTTCTTCGCCACAGAGCCAGCTACTACAGAAAGGGAGGGTGTGCCATGCTCCCTGTCAAATGGATGCCTCCCGAGGCCTTCATGGAAGGAATATTTACTTCGAAAACAGACACGTGGTGAGTGTTCTGCTGCCCTCCTCCGGATAGCACTGTGGCCTGAGATGATGCCCTTCGGCCAGCGACCCGCCCCCCCTCCCTCCTCGGGGAGACCAGTGCTAAGGGAGAAAGAGAAGAAAAGGTCAGATGTGCCACACAGTGGTTAGTTCTCAAGTGTTGGCAAACATCGAAATCATCAGAGGGGCTGCATCCCGAGAGAGTACGATCCAGCCTCATCAGTAGATGGAGATATAGAGGAATAGCCATACTATGTCTATGAAATGTCAATATCAGGCTGCCGCTTCAAATCCGAAGTGGTGTTTTGATGTGAAATGAAATAGTAGCTGTCGTAGAAGGCATACGGTGAGGAATGTAGATCCCATAATTACATGTAAACCATGAAATCCTGTAGCTACAAAGAAAGTGGATCCATAGACGCTATCTGAAATAGAGAATGATGTTTCGAAATATTCTGAAGCTTGGAGGAGGGTGAAGTAGATACCTAGGGCAATTGTAATGATTAGCGCTTGAATTATTTGTTTTCGGTTTCCTTCTATTAGGCTGTGGTGTGATCAGGTGATTGATACTCCGGATGCTAGAAGAACTGATGTATTAAGTAAAGGGACTTCTATGGGATTGAGTGGGGTTACTCCTGCGGGGGGTCAGAATCCCCCTAGTTCGGGTGTAGGTGCTAGACTTGAGTGGTAAAATGCTCAGAAGAAGCCTGAGAAAAAGAATACTTCAGAGACAATGAATAAGATTATTCCATATCGTAGGCCTTTTTGTACGGTTGTTGTATGATGGCCTTGGTATGTGCCTTCTCGAACAACGTCTCGTCATCACTGGTATATCGTAAGTATATTGGTTAATATGCTTAGTAGTAGGATGGATTTAGAGTTAAAATGGAATCATATTACTAAGCCGAAAACCACTAACAGTGGTTAGTTCTCAAGTGTTGGCAAACATCGAAATCATCAGAGGGGCTGCATCCCGAGAGAGTATGATCCAGAACGGCTGAGGTCTGGCTGAAAATCTGCATTTCTAATCAGTTCCCAAGTGACTCTGAGACAGAGACAGTTTTGGCTTGTGTGTCACAGAGGCAGAGAGGGGAATGATATGGCCGCAAGTCAAGGGATTCCAGTTGCTACCAGACACAGGGAGGAGCAAGGAACATATTTTCCCTTCAGGCCTCAGGAGGGAGCACAGCCCCACTGACACTTTGTTGCCAGCCCAGAGAGATTGATTTCTGATATCTGACCTTCAGAGCTGTGAGAGAATGAACATATGATGTTTAAGCCATTAAGTGTGTGGTAACTATTTTTCAGTCCTGAGGATTGAACCTAAGTCCTCACACATGCTAGGCAAATGCTCTACTACTGAGCTATATTCCCAGGTCTTCTGTAAATTTTACTTTGCAAAAATGTCTCACTAAGTTGCCCAGGCTGGCCTCAAACCTGCAATCTTCCTGCCTTAGCCTCCCAATTAACTGGGGATACAGGCATGCGCCATTGCACCCAGGCTGCAAGGTTAATTTCTTAGAGCAGGCTACAGGAAAAGAACACACCCAGTGAAACCATCCAGCCAGTTGCCCCAGGCCCACAAGTCTCACTTCTATAGAGCTTCCATGAGCTTTGTAATGCCCCAGTTTTAAAATAGGAACAGCCGTAGCCAGGCGTGGTGGCGTACACCTTTAATCCCAGCATTCAGGAGGCTGAGGTAGGTGGAACGTTGTGAGTTTGAGACTAACTTGGGCTACAACGTGAGCGCAAGGCTGGCCTGAGCTACATAGTGCGATCCTGCCTCAAAAAACTAGGGCTGGGAGTTTGCCTCAGTGGCTTAAGCACCTGTCTGGCAGGCATGAGGCTGTGACTTCAATCCCCGGTGCCGCAAAAAACAAGTAAATAAAAATAAAATAGAAACAGCCATCCCAGAATCAACAAACGTTTGGGAAGAGATTCTAATCTGACTAAAACAAGCAATTTCGAGAAAGAACATGGAGGAGGAAAGTGCAGAATCCTTATGGAAACTTCTTAAAAGCTCTAGTAGTCACAGAAAGAGGAGAGAAATTATTACAAACATAAGCATAGTACAAGAGCTGACTTAAAGTGGTAGTTTTAGGGGACAGGAGCTCTTGGATATGTAAATGCGATGCTAGAGCCCTCCAAGGAGCTGGAGCCTGAGTCCTTTGAAGCACGTGTGTGAAGCTGCTGTATGCTTGCTAAGAGTCCAGGCATAAAAAGCAGGGTGGGGGAGAAACCTGACAAATACTAGCTCTCTGGGTCAATGTTAGCAGAAGTGAGTTGCGTTGATAGTTACAACCTTGAGTCAACATGAGGAAAGTGGCCCTTTACGGCTACGGTCTTCCTCCCCAGACCCCGTAGCCCCAGTGTGATCAGGAGGAAACACACACCTCTCAGTGGAGGGTATTCCGCTGTCATGTAATCTCCTGATGGGATTCAGTAAAAACTAAGGAAATCCTTATTAACTAAGTTTTATTTAATAATATCTTGATATCAGTTCATTAATTGTAACAAATGTAGCATACTAATGTGATGCTAAAAATAGTAAGAGCTGAGTGTGGAGTACATGGGAATTCTGTAGTCACAATTTCCTCTCCGACTGTTCTAAAGAAGAGCTTATTTTTTGAAAATATGAGGACGGAAATGTAAAAGTAATAGAAATGTTACAAGATAGTGTTAGATAAATCTTCTGGAAAATCAAACAATTCAAAAGAGATAGGATACATTGGAAAGAAAAGAAGATTAAGAGGATTAATCAATAGATCAAGTAAGCTGACAAAATAGGAGTCCCAGAAAGAAGGAACAGAGGAAATGAAGAGCATAAAAATATCAAAGGATTAATTGAGGATTTCCCAAAATAGACCATAACTCTGCAGAATGAAGTCACCCACCAAGTTCCAAGCCCCACTGACAGAAAGAGACACAGGAGCATGTCGCTGTGACATTTCAGACTGGTGGCAATGAACATTCTGCGCGCTTCCAAGAAGAAAAGGAAAATAATAGTAAAAAGTGGTCCAAGAATCCAGGGCATCCAAGTGCCACACAATACTTGAGCCACATAGGAACAGAAGACAATGAACTAATGGACAGATGTCCTCAGGACTGGCAGTGGATAGAGCCCCTTCCTCACCTCTGTAGGTTGGAGGCTGCAGGAGTCTTTGTTGTCTCTAAGTCAGTGAAATTCACCTTAACCTAATGCAGTGATCTCTAAGTAGGATCAATGGGTTTCTGGCATCTGCACCACCTGGGAACTTACCAGACATACACATCCTCAGACTCCTGCTCAGGCCTCAGGAAACAGAAGGTAGGGGCGGGGTTGGTGTCTGTGTTTAGCAAGTCCTCCAGACCATTCCAAGATGCACCGAAGGTAGAGCAGCAGCTCCCTAACCCACCCAGAGACACAACAATACGTACGCACTGTGAAGAATTGCTTCGGGCGCATCATCCTATCCCAGGGCCATCCGTTCTGTGTTACAGAAAGGTTGACTCTAAGAGACTTGGACGAGGGTGTTCATTTGCATATTGTTTATGATAGAGGAAGAGGCAAAAATCAATCTAGTTTTCCATCAGACTGGTTTACTTTTACCAAGGAAAACTGCCCAGCAGTATAAAGGAACACACTCAACCTGCAGGTATTGATATGGATAAACCACAAAAATGATGTCAGGGGTGAAAAAGCAAGTCCCAAAAAGGAACAGGATAATATTTAAGAATAATTTTACAAGGCAAAAAGTAAGTCTATGGTACGTATTCTTTATTGTTTTTGCCTTCACAACTTGTTAAAAGATGTGGAAACATACAAGGGAAAAATGCACTCTAACTTCAGTAGAGGAGAGGGAGAAGGAAGGGAGGAGGGAGGGAGGAGGTGAGCTTACCTGATCTATCTTACTCAGAATAATAGAGAGCGGTCACAGAAGGCAAAATAATGACACCCAGATTCTCTCCAAAGACAGTATCTCTTTCTATCATTTATCTACTTAACTACCTTTATATCTAAATCGATCTAGACAGAAAACATATAGCTGCAAGTCTTCAGGCCTTGCTTGTTTAACTTCGCCTTAGAGGGCAGAAAGACCACAGAGCAGGAAAATTACACAAGGTATGATTCAATATATGGTGAACGCTTAAATTTTTTTTAAATTTATTACAGTAAAACACACATTGCCATCAATCCTCAATGTCCAGCTTGCTTTAAACGCGTTTATCCCACCAATCTTTCCACCTTCCGAATGAGTTCTAGAAGTCCTCTTTCATGAGTGTCTTTACCAGGGGTGATGAGAAACAAAAAAATACAGTGAATGCTGCTAAGTGCCATCTAATAGAAAGGCTGACTTGTAAAACTATTACTGTAATAATTTTTTAATTAAATATTCACCATATATTTTGATCCTGTCTCATATGTGCCAGGGAATTTGTAGCAGCAGAATCAAGAAACATATTCACGTATTCCAGTCTGTCCTGGACAGTTCTGTTGAAAACACTGCCTCAACCTTTCCACTTGAAAACTACGGTAAACATCTCATAAGTTCACCAAGATGATCGTAACAGCACTTTATTGTCCCTGGAAGCATAGTTCTCTACAGTTTTTGTGGTAATGTTTATTAACAACAGAAAACTATATCTAGATACAAAACAAAGACAGTAAGACATGGTGGTGCATGCCTATAATCTCAGCACATGGAAGGCTGAGGCAGGAGGACTGACGTGAATTCAAGGCCACCCTGGGCTACATAGGGAATCCAAGCCCAACCTGAACTACATAGTGAGACCCTGTCTCAATAAATAAATAAATAAATAAATAATAAAATTCTTAAAAAGCTAGGCTTTGTCAATAAAGCTAGTTGTTACATTAAAGGTTTAAAATAAAATTGTAATCAACAAAGCAAAGATTATTTAGATAAAAATCATTGCAAAAGTCACTCAAAAGAAATTACAAATGAGAAATCAAATGCATTTTTTAAAAAGAGAAAAATAAGACAAAAGGACATTATCAGATACTAAATACACAAAAAATAAAACAGATTGGTGTTAGTACAAGAAGCAGACACAGTGAATGGATGAATAGGCCAGAAATAGACCTATTTTAATCATAAGTCAATAGGTAAAAGAGAAGTTATTTTATGAATAGTGTTGAAGGAGTTGCTTGGAAAAACAAGCCAATTTTAGAGGTTTACCTCACTCTGTATACTAAATTAAATTCCAACTGATTTGAAGAAGAGAGAAAAACAAACAGAACTAGAAGAAAATAGCAAATATTTATCCAATCTTCAATGCAGGGAGGATTATATAACTATAAAATAAATGGGGATCTTAAAATTTTTAATAAATTTGACTACCTCAAAATAAAACTTTTTGATATGAAAAAATATAGAATAGAAAATAACTACCAAGTATGTATAATACATGCTTAGAACCCAAGCATCTTAGCAATTTAACAAGACCCTGTCTCAAAATGTTTAAGAAAATTATTTTTTAAAAAGATTGAAATACAGCTGGGGATATGGCTCAGCAGCACAATCACCTGCCTGGTGAGCACAAGGTCATGAGTTCAATCCCTAGTACAAAAAAAAAAAAAAGAGAGAGAGAGATTGAGATACAAAGGCTCTGGGTTTAATCCAACTACCACACACACACACACACACACACACACACACACAAGGAAGGAAAGAAAGAAGGGAGGTAACCAATACAAGGAATTGAATTTTTGTTAAAATGTCGACATCTTTGATACATATAAAGAATGTCTACAATGTAAAAGGAAATAATATTTTCTCCAGACAATTAAAATGGGCAAAAGATATGAACAGAAAATTTAGAGGAGAAAAAAATGAAATCAACTAGTAAACACTCAGGAAAATATTCCAGTATGATAACTATCAAGTCAAGACACAAAATGTAAGCTGTTTCCCATCTGTGCTCCACCCTGACTAACATACTAAGTGCGGACAGTGTCTGCTGTCTTCTCGTGCTGTGTGGTAGATGAGAGGAGATACATTTGGAAATCAATGTTCATAGCCTTTCCATCTAGTTTTCATACTTATCCTTGTTTTTATTAGATTGTCCTAATCTAGTAATTCAGCAGATTTATCCCAAGGAAATCTTCCTTTAAAAACTGTACAAAGATACACATCACAGTGTTCCAAATATCTTGAAAATTAAAAATGTGATAAGGCAAAGTATGACACAACTACTCAATGAGATATTTTACAAACACTTCAGATTTTATTTATGAAATGTACTAATGCAGAGTGTGCTGAGTGGCATGAGCTGAAGGCCTCCACAGCAAAGTCCAACTAGCTGTGCAGCAACCAGGACCTTGCTCCAAACCTGGTAGGGCTCCACCCAGCGTCTCCAAACAGTCCGGGACCTTTGGCTTGTGGCACGGGTCCCGCCTGGGCCCCACCCAGCATCCCCCAGGTCACCGCAGTGTGCTGAGTGGCGCTAGCTATAGGCCTCCACAGCAAGCTCTACCTAACCATACAGCCTTAGTATGTTGCATGGAACCTGGTAAGGCCCCACCCAGAGACCCCAAGCAGCTTGGGAGCTTGGGGCACCCCCATGTGATGTGAGCTGAAGGCCTGCCCAGTTTATTCCATCTACCATTCAGTCTTGGTACACCATTCAGAATCTGGTAGGGCACTGCCCAGTGACCTCAAGCAGCCGGGGAGATCCAGTAAGCCACGTGGGGTGTGCTGAAGGTCCACCCAGCATACTCCCCCCATTTGGGGAGCCTTTGAGTGCCACTAGGGACCTGGTAAGACCTGCCTAACATCCTCCACTCAACTGGGGAAACTACCTGCAGTATGGACAGCAATCCTCAACCCAAGAAACAACTGAGACTTTGCATTCAGCTGCCACAGGGAAATAGAGAAAAATGACAAAATGAAAGAGCAAAATGTAATCTCAAACCTCCAGTCGATCCCAAACAAGCTTAGGAGACATGGACATAGAAGAAAATGTAAGCCATAAACCTGAAACTTCTGAAATTATAGCAACTGAAGTAAAGAAACAACTCCATAAAGCTATAAAGGAACTCAGATCAGAAATAATCTCCCAGGTAAAAGAGGAAATGATAAACATAATGAAAGAAATGTTGAACACTTCTCAAGAAGACATAATTTAAAAAATAGAGGAGCGTGGCAAAATGATAGAAACCTTGAATAAACAACATAAGAAACAACTAGAATGCATGAAACAGATTCAAAGAGGTATCCAGGAAATCAAAAATTCCATTAAAAGCTGGCAAAACTGCCTCAATGAATGTGAAGATAGACTTTCAGACCTAGAAGACAAGATTGCAGCTAGTGAACAGGAAAGTAAAGATCTTTTAAAAATAATAAGGAATCAGGAAATATTAATTCAACATTTACAAGGTGATGCAAAGAAAAACAATATAATATTAATAGGTATAAGTGAAAAAGAAAGTAACAACACAAATGATATCAAAAGGCTATTTACAGAAGTAATAGCTGAAAATTTTCCAAACATGGGAAAGGAAACTGATATACAGATAAGTGAAGCATACAGAACTCCAATTAGTCATAACCAAAATAAATCTACACTCAGACATTTAATAATTAATATCCCAGAAATTCAACATAAGAACAGAATATTAAAAGTTGTTAGAGAGAAGAAACAAATTACCTATAAAGGAAAGCCCATCAGAATCACAGCAGACTTCTCAACACAAACAATGAAATCAAGAAGAGCATGGAATGAAGTATTTCAAATCCTAAAGGAAAATGACTTCCAACCCAGATTGATGTACCCTGCAAAACTATCCTTCAAAATTGATGGAGAAATAAGATGCTTCCATGATAAGGAACAGCTGAAGAACTTCATGACCACCAAACCAACCCTGCAAAGAATACTGAAAGATATTCTAGATAGAAAAATAACTATGACTTCAAGAACACCAACAGAATAAAACCACCAAGCAGGCAATTAAACAGAAAGGTAAAGAACCAACAGCAGAAAGACAAAGATAAGCCATTATATATCACTTATGATCATTAATGCAAATGGCCTCAATTTGCCAATTAAAAGACACAGACTGGCAGAATGGATCAAGAAACAGCATCTAACCATATGCTGTATACAAGGAACCCATCTAACCCAAAAGGAAATTCATAGACTGAAAGTCAAAGGATGGAAAGCAATACTTCATGCAACAGAAACCCAAAAAAAGCAGGGGTAGCTATTCTGTTTGCAGACAATGTGAACTTCAAGAATGATCAAAAGAGATAAAGAAGGTCACTGCATACTGGTTAGGGGAAAACTTCAAAAGGAAGAGATAATGATCTTAAATACATGTGTACCAAATCAGAGAGCACCCAGCTACATAAAACAGATATTAATAGAAATTAAAAATCAAATAACACAATTATAACAGGAGACCTTAACACCCCATTGACACAAAGAGACAGATCAACTAGGCAGAAAATCAGCAAAGAAATAAAAGAACTGAATCAAACTTGTAAACAAATGGACTTAGTAGACATGTACAGAGTGTTCCACCCAACAACATCAGAATATACATTTTTCTCAGCTTCACATGGGACGTTCTCTAAAATAGACCATATACTAACTCATAAAACAAGCTTAAGTAAATGCAAAAGAATTGAAATTATCCCATGTATATTATCTGATCATAGTGCCATAAAACTGAAAATTAATGACAAACAAAACTGCAAAAACTCCATAAACACATGGAAATTAAATAATACACTTCTGAACAATCAATGGGTCACAGAAGAAATTAAAGAAGAAATGAAACAATATCTACAAGCAAATGAAAATACAAATACAAGTTACCAAAACCTGTGGGATGCAATGAAAGCAGCCCTCAGAGGGAAATTTACTGCAGTAAATTCTCACATCAAGAAAGGAGAATGAAAACAAATAAACAACCTGATGCTACACTTCAAATAGCTAGAAAAAGAAGAGCAAGTCAAACCCAAAGCCGAAAGAAGGGAGGAAATTATAAAGATCAGAGCAGAAATTAACTCAATGAAGATTAAGAAAACAATACAAAGAATTAACAAATCAAAGAGTTGGCTCTTTGAAAGAATACATAAAATTGATAAGCCACTAGCCAATCTTATTTAAAAAAGGAAAGAAAAATCCCAAATTCATGCAATAAGGAATGAAAAGGGTGAAATCACTACAGACCCTGTGGAAATACAGAAGATCATCAATACCTACTTCAAAAACCTTTACTCTTGCAGGTTTGCTAATACTGAAGAAATGGACAGATTCTTAGAAACATATGAATTACCAAACCTGAATCAAGAAGATGTAAAACTGCTGAATAACCCAATTTCAGTTAATGAAATTGAAAATATAATTAGAACCTTACCAACAAAGAAAAGCCCAGGTCCTGATTGATTTGCAGCTGAATTCTATAAGAAATTCAAGGAAGATTTAATCCCAACACTCCTCAAACTCGTCAATGAAATTGAAAGGGAAGCAATTCTTCCTAACTCATTCCTGGAAGCAAGCATTACACTAATACCAAAACCAGAGAAAGACCCAACCAAAAAAGAAAACTATAGGCCAACCTCCCTAATGAACATAGATGCAAAAATCAATAAAATACTGGCAAACAGAATGCAGCAAGTTACCAAGAAGATTTTACATCACAACCAAGTGGAATTCATCCCAGGAATGCAGGGATGGCTCAACATATGCCAATCAATAAGCATAATACAGCATATCAATAGAGCCAAAGATAAGAATCACATGCTCATTTCAATAGACGCAGAAAAAGCTTTTGATAAAGTCCAACACTCATTCATGATAAGAACCCTACAGAAAATAGGACTAGATGGTCTTTATCTCAACCTGATAAAAGCCATCTATGGCAAACCAATAGCCAGTATCATATTAAATGGTCAAAAACTGAAAGCTTTCGCTCTAAAATCAGGCACAAGACAAGGATGTCTACTATCACCACTCCTATTCAATATAGTGCTGGAAACATTAGCCAGAGCAATTAGATAAGAGAGAAAAATAAAAGGAATAAGGATTGGAAAGGAAGAAGTTAAATTATTATTATTTGTAGATGACATGATACTCTACATAGAAGACCCCAAAAACTCCACTGAAAGACTTCTAGATGTAATAACCAAATTCAATAATGTAGCTGGATACAAAGTCAACACTCAAAAACCAATAACATTCCTCTACACAAACAACAAACTCACTGAAAGAGAAATAAGAGAAGCCATACCCTTCAAATAGCATCCAAAAAAAATGAAATATTTAGGAATCAATCTAACAAAGGAAGTAAAAGATCTATTTAGTGAAAATTATAGTACTCTAAAAAAAGAAATAGAAGAGGATCTCAGAAAATGGAAAGACATTCCTTGTTCATGGATAGGAAGAACAAACATTGTGAAAATGGCCATTCTCCAAAAATTGTAATACAGATTTAATGCAATTCCAATCAAAATATCATTAGCATACCTCACAGATCTAGAGAAATCATTCCTGAAATTCATCTGGAACCAGAAGAGACCTAGAATAGCAAAGGCAATTCTGGGCAACAAAGGCAAGGTAGGAAGCATCACAATCCCTGATTTGAAGTTATACTACAAAGCTACTGTGATAAAATCAGCATGGTACTGGAATAAAAACAGACCTGAAGATCAATGGATTAGATTAGAAGATACAGCCACAACTACAAACACACTCAGCCACCTTATCTTTGACAAAGAGGCCAAACATGTTCACTGAAAGAAAGATAACCTCTCTAATAAGTGGTGCTGGAAAAACTGGCTTTCCATATGCCAAAAACTAAAATTAGACCCATGCCTATCACCATGCACTAAACTAAAGTCAAAATGGATCAAAGACCTGAATATTAAAACAGAAACACTGAATCTGCTGGAAAAATAGGTAGAAATCTTGAAGACCTAGGGATAGATAGAGAATTCATGAACAAAAATCAAACTGCATGGGAAATACTTCTTAGAATCAATAACTGGGATCTCATCTTATTAAAAAGTTTTTGCATGTCAAAAGAAATCTCTAACAGAGTGAAAAGAAAACCCACGAATTGGGATAAAACATTCATCACCTGTCCCTCAGACAAAGGACTTTTATCTAGAACATAAAAAAAAAATTAAAAACCAGACCCCCGAAATTCAAAGACCCAGTCCAAAAATGTGCATCTGAGATGAATACACACTTCTCAGTGGAAGAAATACAAATGGCAGATAAGTACATGAAAAAATGTTCAGCATCATTGGTCATTCGAGAAATGCAAATTAAAACAACACTGAGATTCCATCTCACTCCAGAAAGAATGGCCAGGATCAAGAAAACCACCAATAACAAATGCTGGAGAGGCTGTGGGGAAAAATGAACTCTTCTGAACTGTTGGTGGGAGTGTAGACTGGTGCAACCACTGTGGAAATCAGTGTGAAGTTTCCTCAAAAAGCTGGGAGTGGGGGGTCCCATTTGACCCAGCTATTCCACTTCTGGGCATATTCCCAGAAGAATTGAAAACATCGTACCACAGTGATATATGTGCACCCATGTTTATAGCAGCATGATTTGTGACAGCCAAATCTTGGAAACAACCCAAATGCCCATAAAATGAGGAATGGATAAAAAAGGTGTGGTATTTTTATACAATGGAATACTACTAAATTATAAAGAAAGATCATATTGAGGTTTTTATAGGTAAATGAATGCGACTTGAGACCATACTCATAAGTAAAATAAAACAAACTCACATGTGTAAATACCATATTGTCTCCCTAGTGTAAGAAACTGAGAGTAAATAAGATACAAAACCTTCAATAAATATTATGAAAGGGTGAGAAACTGCTCAAAGAGGAAAAAATAACTCAGATAGGGAAAAGAAGAAAAGAAGGAAGGGAAAAGAAAAAAGATATAAATTTGTATATATACACTTGAGATTACTAAGATGATTGTACTACTAATTCTATTAGTTCTTGGAACAAAACATTTAACATTTGTAGGATTAGATCAGTTTTGCATGTCTCTATCTGGTAATTTGAGTAACACTTTTGAAGATAACTTCGCAAAACTACAGACTTCATTATGTTCCCACCACCTTGTTTTGAAAGCCTATATTGTTGTTGCTTTGGGCTCTTTGTTCTTGTTATTTATTTGACTCTTGTTTCTTGTTCTTCTTGTCTTTTGTTTTGGTTTGTTCCATTTTTCCCTCCAATACAGAAAGGATAGATGTACATGTACAGGCTTATGTATGCCTAGAACTTCTTCTAAAGCACTTGTAAGAATTGATTTTATTATGTGTGATGGTATGAACAGTTACATTGAAGAAAATGAGACATTATGGTAGCCATTGCTGATTTCCTATCATCTTGTTTTGAAGCACAATAATGCTTTTATTGTTTGTTTTAATTGGTTTTAGTTTTTTTTTAGTATTGGATTTCAATATATGTGAAGGTTTGGACAGCTATTTCGAAGAAAACAAGAGACATTATGGTAGCCATTACTGACTTCCTATCATCTGGTTTTGAAGGCCCATGAGGCCCTCATCATTTTGTTTTGACTGGTTTTATACTGTTTTGTTTCGTTTTAATTTATTGTGTGTGAAGGTATGGACAACTATTTTGAAGAAAGCCAGAGACATTATGGTAGCCACTGTTGATTTTCCGTTGTCTTATTTTGAAATCCTGTGTTACTTGAATTGTTATGTTCTGATTTGTTTGTTTTGTTTTGTTTTGTTTAAAATAAAAACATACTTCTAAAATACACTGATGCAGAAAATGTTCATGCTATAATGGGATGTGCGAAAACACCTGGGTTCCAAATTACACATTGAATGCAAATGCAATTAGGTAAGATTAAAATATCTAAACACAAAACCTTAACTGAAATTTAGAAAAAGAAAATGCCAGCAGTGATTCCCTTTAAATGGTGCACCACATGGGAGACTTTCTCACTCCTTTTCTTTTCTCTATCTTAACGGTCCTCTAAAATGGATAAGGATGTAACGGGAAAAGATTAAGATCTTACGTGTGTGTGCACGCACGTCTGCATTCGTGTCTCTTCTTCTGTCCCCGCCCAGGTCCTTCGGAGTCCTGCTGTGGGAAATCTTCTCTCTGGGCTACATGCCATACCCCAGCAAAAGCAACCAGGAGGTTCTGGAGTTCGTCACCAGCGGAGGACGGATGGACCCACCTAAGAACTGCCCCGGACCTGTGTATGACCCCTCTAGGCTCATTCTGACTAGGCACTGAGCAGTTTCTCTTCTCCAAAAGTGTCTGAAACTGCCTAAGCCTCTTTAAGATGAAGAGGCAGATGGTGGCCTCATTTAATAAGCCCAAGACAGGACTTCAAAGAGAGGGGTTAAGTCTGCCAGCCCCTGAAGCAATACTGCCTTCTGCATTCCTCAAGCGCCCCTAGGGAGCCTTCCTGAGTCTCCTCTAAATAGTTCTGCTCCCTGCATTTTCCACTGTCCTGCTTTAGCATCTCTCACAATCAAAGCAGCCGGGAAATAGAATATCCCCTCCCAGAACTGCCTTTAACCCAGTCCAGGAAGTCCGTGTTCATTAGCTTTGTATTAGAACACCTTAGGGGCCCGATTCCCTTGTTTATCTGCAGGGGGCAGCATACACCAACTCCGAGGGCCCTAGATGAGTTACCACCCTTGTGGATCTGTCCCACTCCTAGTCCCTCTTATTTCAAACAGTACTGGGAGAAAAAGATCTTGCATCCTTGTGCTTGCCTTGATTTAATGAATGTGCTTATTCTTTTAGGTACCGGATAATGACCCAATGCTGGCAACACCAGCCTGAAGACAGACCCAATTTTGCCATAATTTTGGAGAGGATTGAATACTGCACACAGGTATAAACTCTCCCTGTGACCATCAGCATTTAATCTCTATGAAAATGTCTTAAAAGATGACACATACCAGAACAGGAGGTAACAATTAAACCAGTCAGAGAGTAAGATTTATAGATGAGGAGAATGAATATTCATTTATCTGTGAAATGACTGATATCTCTGTTGGCCCATTTCATCCAATAAATACTAGTAACTTCCACTTCCTTCACCGGCACACAGTGCCAGGCATAGTATTAGGGAATCAGTTCCACTCACAAGTACTAACTAGAAGCATAAAAGAGCTCTGCTCTCAAATAATTTATAGTCTACCTGGAAAATAACAACCTGTGACATGTTACACAATTGCTGTATTGTATGTCTAACTAAATATGTCAGAGTATTAAGGGGATATTCAATCTGGAGAAAGTTTAACATCATCAGAGGGACTTATGTAGGTATAGACTACGCTCATCACTTTTCGCACATTTCATTTTGTCCTCACTGAGGGACACAGCTGACCCAACTGTCCAGGTGAGAGCTTTGGCTTGGGGAGCCCACACAGCTTCCGAGCCATGTCACAGTCCCCGTGCGCACCCCTTTCCCGCTCCCTTCAGGGGTGACTGAGCTTTCACTTCCCTCCTTACATTCATTCAGCAGACCCCCACACCTCCCACCTCATCAGGTGTATAAACAGCAGAGTGCTCCTGTGCCATAAAGGACACATTTGAGTCATGTGGTGGAAAATGGATGCATCTTGAGCCCACAATGTTAAATGATATAGGTCGGACATGCAGCTTAAATATCATATAACTTATATGAGAAACTCAACGTATAAATAATTTCAAGAGCTAAAGAAAGACCACAGGAAATAGGGAGATAGATCTTTCATAAGTGGAAAGGGGATCTTGAGATGGAGGGAGTCCGAAGGAAAGGGAGGGGAAGGAAAAAAAGAACTGGGAGGCATTGTGCACGTGTACCTACTCTCCACAATGAATGAAATCACTAGGTACTACAAACTCACTGGGATAAAAATTGTTTAAATTGAAAAGCATAAAGGCTATGGACTGAGATGGCTAGGTGGCCCGCTTGACACAGTGTCGCCTGCGTCCTTCTCTGCCCAGGTGTCGCCAGCTGCCCCTCAGAACTTTGTTGTCAGGTCCTCCCCTCCCTTCGCCATGTCTGCTCTCCTCCCTTCTCTCCTGGCCTTTCTGTAGGATTTCTATTCTGAGGCTGTTTTTGAAGAGTCCAACAATGGCCCCACTACCGCCCTAGAGCCCCTCAGATGGGACACCTTCTCCGAGCTGTGGTTACTTGCTGTCCTCTCTGTCCACCTCCGCAGGCCCTTGATCAGGCAGGAGAATGGGCTCCTCCCTCCAGAGCAGCTTCCCTCCCTGGTTCCCTGGGGTTTCTTCCAGAGAAGCTTGTGTGATGGCATTTAGGTTGTGATGTCACAATGTGAATGGATTATATACACCGTCTTTGGGGACTTTTTCTCCAGAGTATATAACAGCCCTTTCAAGATCAGGCAGTTTTACATATGACTATTTTAAATGACTCAGTGTAGAAAGTAATGATGAACAGGGAGGGAACTAAAGGATTAGAAAGAGTCAGAAGACAGTTTTCGGTCTTAACCTCTTCTACTTACGGCTATAGGATGGATGTGTTCTGTTAAACTCAAGTAATGGGGCCCTTTCCCAATTTGCATGAACATTAATGAATTAAATTTCCCCAGAGCTAAGTTTTCTTCCACGAGTTTCCCTTAAACCTCTGGCAAATGCTTCTGTTTCTCTGTGCTACAGTCTATTACGTAAAAATGATCTAGCACAGTTATTTCTGGTAAACGATTTTCCTGGTAGCACTTGAGAGTTTCCTGGGCTCTCCAAAGGGCTCACCCTATCCAAAGCAAGAAGAACCAGGTACCCCATGTGTAACCAGCCAAACTCAGGTCTGAGGAGGGCAGGCAGGAAGAGAGCAGAGGACCTTGCAGTGCACACACACACATACACACGCACACTTGAAGTCAACCACAAAGACTTTTTATCATCATTATTTGGGAGAATTTTATTGGGAATAAATCATTTTTAAAAGATTTTTACAGTAAGCCATTCATGTACAAAATTTGGCTAAATCTGCTCCTCCTTTTCAACACCCCGGACACCCACCCCAGAGAGTGGAGTGCCTCCCAACACCCCATTCACACTTCCATTACAACTTTTTCCTCCGAGGCCTTCAAGGATAGTGATGAGTTTGGACTTGTTCTTTATCCTTCAGGGCTGCAAGTTAATACACTGACAGTACCAACTCCAAAGGAAGTTTAGCTGAAACTATGCCCAAGGTCTCTTCCAGATACAAGGGGGTGCTCTGTCTGTGACTGACTTTTCATGGGTCCCTCTCTTGTCCCTCAGGATCCAGATGTCATCAACACCGCTCTGCCCATAGAGTATGGCCCGCCTGTGGAGGAGGAGGAGAAGGTGCCCATGCGGCCCAAAGACCCTGAGGGGATGCCTCCTCTGCTGGTGTCTCCCCAGCAGGCTAAACAGGAGGAGGGACGCGCCCCAGCCGTGCCGCCACCCCTGGCCACCACGACCTCCGGCAAGGCTGGGAAGAAGCCCACAGCTGCAGGGGTCTCGGTGCAGGTTCCCCGGGGGCCGGCTGTCGAAGGGGGACACATTAACATGGCATTCGCTCAGTCAAACCCAGCACCGGAGCTGCGCAGGGTCCAGGGATCCAGAAACAAGCCGACCAGCTTGTGGAACCCAACTTATGGCTCGTGGTTTACAGAGAAACCTGCCAAAAAGAACAATCCTCCCGCAAAGAAGGAGCCCCAGCAGGGGGGCAGCGGGGGCCGTGAGGAAAGCTGTACTGTCCCACCTAACGCTGCCACTGGCAGACTGCCCGGGGCCTCCCTGCTGCTGGAGCCGTCCTCGCTGACTGCCAGCATGAAGGAGGTGCCCCTGTTCCGGCTGCGTCACTTCCCTTGTGGGAATGTCAACTACGGCTACCAACAGCAGGGCCTACCTTTAGAGGCCACCACTGCCCCTGGAGCTGGTCATTATGAGGACACCATTCTGAAGAACAAAAGCAATGCTGGCCAGCCTGGGCCCTGACCTCCATGCTGGCTCATTTCTGCTCCCTAGAGAGCCCAAGCCCACCGGGGAGGGGGAGGTCATGGCTCCACCGCAAACCAGAGACCAAATGTCACTTTCATGTTGTGCCAACTTGTTTTGAAGTGCCACATAAAACACTGTATGTTCAAAATGCTTTAGAAAGGTTTTGAGCATGGGTTCACCTTATTCTTTCAAAAGAAGAACATGTCGTAAAAACAAGTGATCAATACAAGGCCCAGACTGGTTGCATAAGGCTTTCACGCATGGTGGTTGTAGACTTCCTTATGCTTCTTTTAAACAGTGTATGCTCTGCTTCAATGTAGTAAGAACTAGCTGCTTCTGTGTCTCATAGTGGAAGTCATAGTTCCCTTACCTTGTCGATGTGGACATGAACAATTGGAGGGGTGAAGGAACGACAATAAAGACGCTCATTGTAATGACTCAGCATGGAGAAAGACATTCTTTACTTGGAAAAGAAAAATCATAAACTTCTGAGCGAAGTATCACTTTAGATGGCTAGATGCTTTTAATTGTACTGATTCATCGCCAATTGTAAAAAAAAAAATGTCATGAGTAGTTTCATAGTAGAGGAAATGTATATATTGTATACTCATCTAAATGGAATCCATTCATCCCAAGTGCTTTGAGTATGATAAAACACTAGCACAGATCCAGAATTCATCAACCCTATCACTATATCTCACGCCTTAAGAAAATCCTGGTACTAATAGCGAACAACTGAGTGTGAGGTTTCCCACTGAATTTAAAACTCGAGATTTAAACTATTTTCAAACTTTAAACTAATTCAAATCTGATCATTAGAAACAAAAATTCTAAGCAGCAGTAATACATCAGAGCATAGAAACATAGCCATCTGTGGGCATATGTATCAATACATCTTAGGCCAAAAACTTTTAACAGTTTCAGTCATGAAACCCACCAAGCTAAGTTTCTCCTTGTGGTGACAGAGTCACAGGAGGAACAGCCCTGCAGGAGCCCGAGAAAAGTACTAGTGCAATACCCTTCGTTCTCCTGTTTACCTACGTTTTCTCTCCCTTAATCATGTGATCCCGGGATACTGGGAACACAAATATGATGAAATATTCATAGCATAATTTCTGTAGCTACAAATTTAAACAAAAATTTTTCCCTAGGTAGCAATGAGGAAAGAGCTTTAGGAGAGCTTGGAGAGTTGGGGTTGACACTGCCGTGTGATAGCGGGGGCTCTGAACCTGGTTTTCACAGACGAAATTTACTTCTATGGAACTGAACTGGGAACCCATTAAATTGTACATGCAAGAATGTGCTTGTTCCTAAGTGTTCATGTCCTTCTTTCTGTCTGCTTCTCCTCTGTTCTCATGTTGTTTGTTTCTTGGCGGGGGCTGGGCTACAATAGCTCTTTGGAAGGAAAGCATTTTCAGTTACTTGCTAGGTATGAAGCATTCCCAAGCAAAAAAAGGCTGTGCATGGGTGTATGTGTGTGCACACGTGTGTGTGCACCTGTGCCTTTCTTCCACTTTCTCGG
The DNA here is from genome assembly GCA_004363535.1 of Dasyprocta punctata. Lineage (NCBI taxonomy): Eukaryota > Metazoa > Chordata > Mammalia > Rodentia > Dasyproctidae > Dasyprocta > Dasyprocta punctata. The sequence continues at coordinate 14,010 of RJWM01013223.1, read as the reverse complement.
TTATGTCTCCCTCAAAAGTGTCACTCTGTAAGAGAGCCATTGTGTGCCATGATGACACCAGACATCTGTTCATTTCCTTTAAGGCAGCTGCCTGGTTCCAGAGCTGGTTCTGCACATTCATAGATGCACTTTTCATCATCTGCTTAAATGCCAAAATATTTTTATCTGCTATAGATGAAGTGGCAGCATCAATGAAATCATCTCTAAATAACTGTATCAGGAAAGCTTTAGTTCATGCCAAATTTGTTTGAAGTTTTGGGGAAAAAGTAGTCTAATTACATAAGCATTATTCCAGCCCACAAACCAGCCATAGAGGCTCTAGACCTTCACTTCAAGAAACGCTCTCCTAAAGGATTACAACAGAAGAGCTTTCAGTAACTTGAGAAAATTCTATATTTGCAATGCCAATTATAAATTCTGTATTTGTAATGTAACCAGTTGAGCAGGAAGTGTGCCACACCGTGAAGCCAGTCAACTCCTCATGGTAATTAATAAGGGAGAATCCTATCCCTATCCTCTCTACAAATACGGGTTGTGCCTTATACCACTAAGACTGATTTGTTACTTCCCTTTCTCTTCACTGTCTATCGATGTTATGTAAGTGATAGTCAAATCCTACCGGCCTGTGTATGTGGATAATAAACAACTCCACACGGAGATATGATGCCCTCAAGATGTTTCATTGAAGCTGGTGTGACCCCTAGGCATCAGCATAAGAATAATCTGGAGTACTGTCCACAAAATATTCCCCCAGCCACAGGGCCACAGCAATTTACAGAGAGGCTGTGCATTAACTATGATAGCCAAGTTCCATCTAGCACATGAACAGGCACATTTAAAGTTTGCAGGAGTCACGTTAATTAAACTATAAGCTAGTACTATATAATTATTTATATTCCACAACTATAAAGAAGCCACGAGGTCACAACTGTTTCATAGGGAATGACAGGGCAGCAAACCGTGAGGAAGAACTAGCATCTTAATGTGTGGTGCCTCCAAATGACAGCGAATCAAACTCGCAGGAATATGTTTTTTTCCAGCTTCATATGCACTTACCCCACCATTCTTGCCACTTTCTGAAACAGCTCCAGAAGTCCTCTTTCCCGTCTTTCATTGTGCTGTTCTAGTTGACTCAATATCCTGATCCCATTCAAAACATTTGTCTTTCATGGTCATTTTGACTTTGAGGAAAAGCCAGAAGTTGCAGGGTGCCAGCACTGGTGAGTACGGTTGATGAGGACACACCACCATATTTTTATAAGCCTGCCATTTTACATTTTTGATTGCACCTCATGAAAAAAACAAAGGAGGGTTTCCAGAACTGCAGCAGAAAGTGGCAAGGATGATGGGATGAGTGTGTCTGAAGTGAGGGGGAGCATTCTCAGGGGAAGTAATGGCAATGTGTCACTTACTATAATAAAATTTCAAAATAAATTTTAAACATTCACCATATAGTATTGTGATCATACCTTGTACAAAAAGAAGACCAGCTTGTCCCTACCTCACTGGTCAAGGCAAGACGTAAGCTGCAAAAGCACACACGTCCCTCCCACATGGGCAGCTCCAGGTGTGAGGGGCTGGGGGTCACTGCTCTCGTGTCCTTGCTCTGGCCTCAGCAGTTCCGTACCAGCGACGGCCAGGCCTCTTGGTTCTCCCATCTGTGCCATGTTCTGCTTCATCTACTGCTTATTTTCAACACTTGTAACTAAGTTCCAAGAATACAGCAAAGAAGCTATTTGATCAATTTGAGTAATTCTCTTTTTAAAAGATTTTGGTTTCTCCACATAATACTTGGTAAACTCTAGGGCTGGAAGACATTGTGTAACTGTGGATTAACTATTCTTTAAAAGCAGAGCCTTTATATCTAAATACAGAGGGCATACCACTAGGAAATGCTAAAGATCCCTATTTTAATAGATTTTCTCTAGCAATGTAGTAAGATTAAACTTCCTATGAACACTGAAGACGTAAAACAAGATGCATATGAAGTGAAGCTAAACTAATAGACTTCCCACAACAAGATTCATAAAATTGTATGAAGTGTTGTGGTGTCAATCTGTCTTTTGTTAAATGATTTTTAAATGAGTCCCTAAAGAATCCAAAATTTGACTTTGCTGATTTCATTGCAGCAGATGGTTCCCCACGTCGTGTGAACACACAAAACCAAACCAGCATTCTTAAGTCCCTGAAATAAGAGGATGACAGAACAAACAGAAAGGCTGCTATTAAGATTCTGTTTTCATTTGGTATCCTCAGCAGGTATAGTTAATTTTTAATGCACTTCTTAAGTACAAAGCTATTGTTCTAGCTTGGCAAGGCTGAAACATGAAAAGTCTGATAGGATCAGACTATTAAATATAATTAGTGGGGGAGGGAGCAGCCACATGAACTATAACACCGACAACTATCTTCTTTTCAGCATTCAGTGCTCGTAAAACAAGCCTGCTACCCTCATGAACACCACACTGCCAGTATAACTTCAAAACACTGCAAGTGCCAGTGTGTTTGTGGTGCCTTCCCACATCCACTGTTTATATCCGTCTCTGATACACCCTCAGCTCTCCCTGCAAGCAATCACTCTATCAAGGCCCACTGCCTCCTTGGAATTAACACTCACATTCAGCTTTCCCTCCACCACTAACCACCCCTTTTCTAGGCTCATCTCAGCTGGCATTAGTTGAGAGGCACTCTTATCGCATTAACTTATGCTAAGCCTTAGTAACTCTATCTAGAATATTTGCATTTTATGAGATATTGTTTGCCAATATAGATGAGTATCAGGCTGTAAGACTTAAAGTGACTAAGTCATCTTGGAGGGTTTAGCACTCACCATTTAGTCAGCAAGCAGACCAGGCGGGAGTTAAGAGACTTAGATACTAGACCACAGTGACCCACCCACAGGACGCAGGCAAGATTTTGAAAGACCCATTTTCTTGTTTTAAAAATGAAGGGTTTGATCTCAAAGACCCCTTCCAACTCTGAGGCCTGTGAGTCTATGGAAGGTAAACTCCAACACCTGTAGGATACAGGCAGTAGGACATGACTGTGTGCGTTTCCTTGACCTTCAATCTTAATTCATTCAGAGTCAAAGCCAATAAATGCAGAGCACCACCCTATGAGCCAAATGATATGCTCAGAACATAGGTCAGAACGTGTAGTATCAGTCCTCTGGTTCCTCTTCCACTCAGTTTTCCTTAACCAATCATATCATTACAGAGCAAGATGAATTCAACCAGAATGATTTCCTGAAGGAAGCTAAATCCCTTGGATGATCTTTGCACCTTCAGTGTGACACCATTCTTAAGTACAGCCTTAGCAAAAACTCTGAAGCTTATGTTTGGAAGTTTATCCTTTATCACCATGGGTATCTGATGCAGTACCTGATGCCCCTTGTCCACCGAGTTGTACTTTGATGGGATGCCCACTCCCAAAGCAAGGCAGCAAAGTCCAAAGTGCTTGGAACTGGGAGGTGTCCAGTTCTGATGTCACTCAACAGGTGTGTCCAGGGGTCAGTATGATGGACATTCACTGAGGAGTCCTCTCTCCAGTTACCACTGGAACCGAAAGCACCCCTCTTTTCAGGTGTACAAAGGTATCCACTGCCATGGATGGCAATTTGGGGAAAGCTGTTGTGAATAATAGAGCTTCAGTGTGGATCTGAGAATGGAGAATCCAAAAAGCCACTTCACATGTCCCACAAAGATAAGACTGAAGACTGAAGACAAACTTCCTACATTTTATTGCACCTAATCACTGAGGGAAAATAATTTAAATCTTTTTGCATTATTGCCAAAAGAATATTTATGTAGTATTTCACAGTTCTTGAAAGAAATTATTTTTAAAAACAGAAACTCATTTGCCTTGTGTACACACCAATAAGCAGCTGTTGATGTTTTATAAAGGATAAGAAACTAAAGTAGAACATTGCACTGAATTTTCCTTTATCAGACACCAGGCACTGTGAAGTGAGGCCTCAAGAATGTTGGGCTGTTTCTTAACTCCCTCAAATCTATTCCCTTCAAGAAATATAAAAAGTCATTTGGGCAAATTCCAATATTTTTACCTAATATATATATATATATATATATATATATATATATATATATTCTGCTGAAATTCTTATTAGAAATCCATTTTTCCTAGCAGGTTCAAAAAAATTAAAGTCTTTTACTTTGCTCTTCTGATCTGTAATGATCTACATACTTGCTCTATACAGCAAAATTTGCTTTCTCTGCAATCAATATGGAATTTGTTATGACCACTAAAAAGCACTGTACAGTCTATTTTGGAGGATTTCTTTTTCTCCTCAAAGACACTAGATAGTGACACCGATCCTTCACAACAACGGTCAGGGCAGCCAATGTCATTAACACTGTCAAATGACTTTTAAGATCAATCGCAGAAGTCAAATTACAGAAAATACAAGGAACGGTCTGAAGCTGTGCATATAATTTTAACATGACTCAGCTCCATGCCAGTACAATTGGATTTGTTATGTGAATAATAATTAGTTCAGTTTTCAGTGAGACAAATTCATTTTGAGTAAAGTCATGCAGAACCCTTTAGGCTGGAACTGAAAGAACTTAACCTCTGCAAGTCTGACCCAGGTCAGGGATTACACAGTATTTAGATATTTAAATCTCAATGCTTTAGAAATTCCTAAAATTCAAGTTCAGTACAGGAAAGGCATTTGTGAGACTCCCTATTTGATTTCATTTAGCCAACTGAAACAACTTGATTAAACACCCAGTTCTGAGACCAAATTCTTCCTGCCAAAGACATCTACCAAGGTAGAAGTGTATATAGTTATCTGTGCAAGAACAGACTCAAATATCTGGGCTCATTCAGTAATTTAGAGCTGAATTTAAAACGTAGTTAACAGCATTTGTTAAATGACACTGGTGAACACTGGGAACAGGTTATGCTTTAAGGTAATAGCTTTCATTAAAACATTTAAAATGTCTTTATACCATTCAAAACTCCCTGCCCTTCCTCAGCAGCATCTTACTTGAAAAGAACAGAAACGGTGTGGTTTGGTGTTTATCATCATGAAAATTCTATTCCCTAAGAAAACATTCTAAAAAGAGGGAAGAGAGTCTTGCTGCTGCCCTCCTCACGGACAGCTATAAAACAGAAACAGCTTCATTTCCATCAACATAATGCAACTCTCCTAATGTACTGTCTACTCTAATTCTATGAGACGTACTTTTCCCCTCCCATAAAAAGGAAGATTTGCAAAAATTTCAGTAGAAAAGAATCTTTTTGCATATGCAAAGGCACTATATTCCACTGCTCTGAAACCTTCACACACCCTCTCAGTGTAACTTGGTTGGGCTATTCACAAGCTCCATTAGGAATGCTTGCTGTACATTCAAGCAGCTGATATGACACTCTAAACAAGGGCCTATGTGCGAAGGGATGTTAATAAATAATTACTAGAAACTGGTAATATGAGTTTTGTAGTAACTACTGTACCTGTATTTTAAATAAGTGTAGTGAAGCAAAGGGCAAGAAGAAACATTTTTAAAAAGGCCTATTGACTTGCAGTGTGTTCATACATATCATTCTGAGTTAGATAACAAATAATCAATAAATAGTTACAATTACTAGATCTGCTTCTCAGATAAGAATGATTCTTAACATGTTAGGTTTTTAGCCACTGGTCAATCAGATTTAAATAAGATTATCATACATCCTAAAGAAGGAGCCTCAAAATGAAACTAAAATAAAAATATGTAGCCTGGGAGTCCAACGCTGTGCACACTTGCACACAGCAGGGCCATCTGTTCCCACACATACAACCATGTTCCCTAAATCATCTCCGTATCAGAACAGAAGGTCAGTCAGTCCCAGTGAAACGGACAGGGACCTGTCCGGTGACACTATTGTGTTTTCCCCCTTTGCTCCCCTGCAACTCAACATCTTTTCATTTCTTGCCCGTTGCTCTTTCAAGGTAGAGCTGTGCTACTGGATCCAAACCTCTCTTGTCACGTCCCCTCCTGTCTAGTTACACTGACCTGTCCCGGGCCTAGGCGCTCAAGGCTGCCTGTCTGACGCGAGCCAGACAGCACCTCTGTTACACACCCGGCGACCTCCGCTGCCTCTGTTTGCTCAGCATCTGCTAGGTGCCCAGCATTACTCTTAAGTGCAGGGACAAAGTGTTGAACAAAACAGTCAAAAAGCTGCCCCTTGATCTCGTGACAGAACGGAGAAAAAGTAACAGTTCAACACGTCCAAGGGTGGTAAATGCTGAGGAGGAAAAGCAAGAGGGGGACACCGAGCGTTGGGAGAAAGAAGGGTGCAGGGACTCAGGGAGACTTCATTTCCATCCATGCCCAGCCACCACTTGTGTTTCAACAATGCCAAGCAATTAAAATTATTCCCTAAACTTATCCTACAATAAAACACAAAGCCTTTTAGTGGAAAAGGTGACTATTTAAATTGTTTTTGACAGCACTTGGGAGGCTGAGGTAGGTGGAGCGTTGTGAGTTCCAGGCCCGCTTGGGCTACAACGCGAGTGCAAGGCTGGTCTGAGCTACATAGTGCGACCCTGCCTCAAAAAACCAGGGCCAGGAGTTTGGCTCAGTGGCTTAAGCGCCTGCCCTGGCAGGCGTGAGGCTGTAAGTGCGATCCCCGGTGCCACAAAAAAAATAAATAAATAAAAAATAAATTGTGTTTGATTTGACCCTAAATAAGCAAATGAAATCCAACCTATACAGAAGAAAGTTAAGGGAGCTTAGAACACTGTAGAAACACATCTTCAAGCCAAGCAAAGTTTACTTGTTGAATAAAATGTGTAACACCTTATAAGATCTTTTCTAGGGACAGGACAAATCTAAGCAGTTACTGTGGGGGGAAAAGGATCAGAGCACAAACACTCTAGTTACGGAGAAAAGAAGAGTTGAAGGGAGGGTAAATGACAAGATACCAGTCCAAACCAAACAGCTTCCCTTTTTATTAATGCTCAGAAATGAACTCTGAATGACATTTAATAGGCAGAACACAGATGAAAACATCTAATTTGTATGTATAGTATATGAAACATAAGTGCTATATGGCTTTAATAATCCTAATTTAAATATGAAGAGAACAATTGGATTCTTGACTTCAAAAATAAATTCAGTTGGCATTCCTGCTTTTAACTTATAATATTTCATATTCAGCAGAAAGAATTATGGCACTCAAGTTCAGTACAGTCATGGATTTCATGTTAAGGTATAAATAGAGTTAAGAAATAATTTATATAATAAAATAAGTTTACTTTTTAATTGAAGCACAGTCATTTTCTTCAATCAATAAAAATATTCCTTGATTATAAAGCAGCCTTATTTTGCAAATGTACTTCAGGAAAATAACTTCAGCAGTATTTGAAATACCACACTTTAAAAAAAAGGCAACAGAGTGACAGAATTTAGATTTAAAATAGTATATTGCAAAATAGCTTAGCATATATTTCTAAGCACAAAGCAAGCTCCACCCTGAAGTATACTTTTAGCCTTATAAAGCAAATGCTTCCAATATTTCTGTTGTAAAGTCTAAATATTTACAGTAAAAGACAAACCTTTACACACACAGGGCAGAAACAGAAGCTTCAATACATTTCCACAAGACAAACGTGTGTCGTTATCACATCACCCTGTCATGGAGCTTAGCTGACGAATGTCGGAGAAGGGCAACGACAACAGTCCTGCTCGGTGGCGCTGTAACAGGCTGACTTTGGCTGCCGTGGGAACACAGAACAGCAGCCACAGAAAACACAGCACCACGTGCGGAGTAACGGAACAAAAAGTCCGAAACCACACACATCTACACGAGCAACTGATGCACCCTTCCTAACACATCTTAATTCGTTCTTTTCTGTTAAATGCATTTTTTGAAAAATGCTTTTCAAATTCCAGGAGGAAAAGATAGCAAATTCTCCATAAATATGAAAGTGCATCATGTTTTGAAAGTGCTATGTGTTATAAATATGTCCAATAAAGAAGCTCAATAAAGGATGTGCAAAACTTCTGACTTGAATTTGTAAACCTCAGTCGTGGGGCTTTTTGTAGTTCATATAACACAGATGAGGCAGGTAAGCAGCAGAAGAAAAATCTCAGATTACACACTTTGTATGGAGGAAAGAACACTGAGCCACAGGTCAGGAGACATTCATTCGTAGCTCTGCTAACCCACTGGTATTATTGGCCCTGGTTAAGCCAGACTCCAACTCACTATTTAGCCTGAGCCAGAGGCAGGGCCGGACATCTGCAAAACACATCCCTTCCATGTGCTAATGTATCTCCACATGAGCCATTTCCGAAATGGCAAGTGATTTTACCAAAAAATATTAAAAACACACTAGTCATGTACCTACTTTTGTTCTTAAGGTACCTATTGGTAATAAAACACATAAAGAAAAATTTAAAAACGCTTAACAGAAAGAGGTCATGCGAACATTATGTTCACCAAAGCTGATAAAAAAAAAAAACTTACAATTATGGCACTATGAACAGTGCATTATGTGCAAAAGTGAAACACAATGAGCAAAGTAATGCATCAGTTACTCATCTAATGGCACTTTTTTTTTTTTTTTGAGTCCCAGAATTTCCTTGGGAACTAAAGTTTCAAAAGCTTTAAAAACTTGCTTATCTTGAAATTGTTTGTAAGAGAACCATGATCCCCAGAGTTCATAATTGTGCCCTTTTAAAGGCATCTCTCTGAACTGTTGTAATGGTTTTTGTGAAGGTAACTATACTGCATTTTCAAATATTAAATAATGGTTAAGTAAACCGTTTGCCATGGACTCTATTTTATACCGTATATGACAGAGAGAGACAGAGAGGAAGGGAGGAGGGGAGGGAGGGGAGGCAGAGTGAGCGCACACGACAGCACTCACTGAGTATTTTATAACTTTAACTCAACAATTTTCATCCACGAGCTTTGATCCATTAATTCCCCGGTAGGTCACTCTGCTTGGTCTAACCAAAACTCCATGGTTCGGCTTACAGGTGAAATAGCGCTTGTCACCCACAGCGCCATCGTTTCTCCCCTTGGCGCTTCGGAGCTCCAGTCCCAGCCAGATCCCTGAGGCAAAGTCCGTGGGGCCCACATACCTAACGGTACCCATCTCGTTAGAGCTCATGAGCAAGACCTGAGAGCCCTCGTGCAGCCTCACGCTCCCCTCCAGGCCGCCAGCGGTGGTGGAGCTGCTCCAGCTGCGGCGCAAGGCAGTCTTGGACCTGTGCGGAAGGAAGAAAGTAGGAACAGTCCTTAGGTGCAAAGCCATGGGAGGCGTTTACCACACGCTTCCCACTGTCAGAACCAGAGTTATTCTCACTCACAAAATACTTTATGATCATAATCTGACCTTTCTATATACTTTTAACATTTAAAAAGTCTTTCTCTTTTGGCTCTTTTAACACAACCTTGATTTCAATATGAAGTTTAAACTGCGATTTATAAATATATATACACATGCTTTCATTAAAACAGCAATGAGAAAAAATACACTTATTCCTATGTAACTATCAATGTTATAAAATAGAGCAAAGGGAAAAGGAAGTAGCATTTTGGCTGTGATAAATTATCTTTAGCTCTCTTTAAAAGTATTTCTTTATATTAAAACATATTTAAAATCTACAACTTTGGAAGATCAGTGGCTAGCTGAGGAGGACACAGACACAGCGGTGGGAACACAGGTCTCTTCCACACGTGGCCTCCAGTGACCTGCAAGCCTGCAGACCCTCCCCCGCCGCACTGACCTGAAACAGCCGCACTGCCCTGAGAGGGATGCCTGTCCTTTTCCTCCCAGCAGAACATTACACTACCTGAAACGTGATGACTCCTGGTGCCCGACCTGCTAACAGAATACCTGGAACTCACCACCAAATCAGGGCTGGCCTTAACCTAGCGCTGCTCAGGGTCCCTGCCCCGCCAGCTGGAAGTAGCCGGCCTTGATAGTCACCCCAGCGGAAGCCTCACCTCTGCGCTGCAGCTTCCAAAATGGTCACCTGGAAAGCAAAGCTACCTGACCGCCCTGGACCCCACGCTTCCACTCCTTCCCGAGAAACCCGTCTCCCTGTCACCGCAGGGACAGTCAGAGCCTCCTGCCCCAACGGGAACAGACCTGGATCCTATGTATTTTATATTTTATTTCTTTTTCTATTTTTCTATATTTTTAAATATATTACAAAACGGTATTTCATTTGTTCCCACAAGCTACCCCATAAGAAAGGAAAATGACCTTAATTTTATGGATAGGAAACTGAGGCTCCAAGACATTCTGAGACAGCACATTAATATGTGATAGAGTTCTAATTTGAAAACGATTTTAAATTCTTATTAACCACGTGGAATACATAAATACAACACTAAACAAGGCAATTGGTAATATCCATAATAATCTATGCAAATCTTTACTGAAGGCTCTATAACAGAAAAAGTTAAGAGAAACATGCCTGTGTTCTTCAAATTCATTACAAATGGCTATTTTTTTGCAACCTGACAAAACTGTAATTTTCACACAATGACAATAAGCTATCATTTCCTGAGCACTTAACATACATTTAACCCCTCACATAGATTATTTTATTCAGCCTTGCCAAAACCAGCAGAGAAGGTCACACCATCCTCCTTTCAATAGAAGGGGAACAGAAGGCTAAAAAAAGAAAAAAAGAAAAAAAAAAAAAAAGAGGCTAAGCTCTTGGCCTCAGGTCATCCAAGTAGAAAAGCCAGGATCTCTCCACCATAATGAGTATCCACAATGAAGAATAAAGTGTAAAACTGTAAGGTAAAATTAGTACCACCATTATGCTCAATTGCAAAGTTACAATAGTTAAAACAATGTGACTCTTTGGCAAATGAGTGCACTTTTAAATGACACAAAAGGTATTTTAGAAAAATTAAAAATACACATAATTATATGTGATAAAAAGTAAAACTTCAACACAATGAGGAAGGAGCAAACACTGAATAAGGGAGGTTGTAAAAATTAGTTACTTGCAAAGAAACAAATGATTCTTAATCACTCATTAAAAATCTAAAACCTTAAAAATACATTCCAAATAAAGTGTTAACGCATAAATTTTTTAAAAAGAACGAGGAGAAAGTTAAGCTGGGTATTTCTCTTATCTCAAGAATACACACGCACACACATGAGCTGGGGAAGCATGAGGGACAGAGACAGAGAGAAGAAAGCATGCTTTAAAAGTCTGGCATCTAGCTGGACAGAACAGTATAACCCCAGCACTCTGGGAGGCTGAGGCAGGAGGATAGTAAGATGAAGCCAACTTAGTGCAACTTAGTGACCGAACAAGACCCTACCTCAAAATAGAAAAGGACTAGGGATACAGCTCAGCACAAAGGCTGGATTCAATACCTCTCAAAAAAAGTTTGACATCTATTACCTAAGTTATGATTTTTTCACTATTATGCCATCATCCAATAATAAATGGAGTTTTTGAAGTGCAGTTTTTAAAAACTTTGCAAAAGTCACAGTGATGAAAAACATTAAAGAATATGGGCTGATGTTTATGATGTGTAAAGGGGGAAAAGCTCTCTAAAGGACATACAGAATACAGAAAAAAAGTTGGAAAAGAGCCGGGAATGCTGGTACAAAGCTATAATCTCAGCACTCTGGAAGGCTGAGACAGGAAGCAAGTTCAAGCGCAAACTGGGGGAGGATAACTAGACCCTGTCTCAAAATAAAAAAATAAAAAAGGGTAGCCAAGTGGTAAAGGTTCTGGATTCAATCTCTGGTAGTGCAAAATGAATGAATGAATGAATGAATGAAAAGTTAGAAAAGTATGTACCAACATGTTAATAGTGAACATCTTATCTAAGTGACAAGATGATCTTTACCTGTACTTTCAAACACTATGCAAACAGCTTTCATAAACAAAAAAACTTTGTAAAGAAACAATTCAGTATCTCAAACAAAAATCGATGGTTTGATAAGCACTTAACATTCTGATAAAATTGATTCTGATTCAAATTATGTCAAAGCTCAAAAGCTCAGAAAGCCACTGAACTCAAACTTACGGCATGTTTGAGTGAATTTACTCACTCGTCATTTACTGGACACCTGGCATGGTGCTAAGCTCTAGAAATCTGTGAATATCAATCGGTAAAATGTGACAAACTGCAAGAAAGGCTATGTAAGGTACAGAGTGTGCACAGAGGAGGAAGAAATGTCTAAGGGAAGGCAGCTCAGTGTGGAAGTGACAGCTGGCTAACTAGAAAATCAGGCAGACAGAAAAGGGAAAGCACACAGCATCACGTGAGCGAAACACAGGTGTTACTGCTGATTTTACTTTTTTCCAGAAAGCAGAGTTTACAGAATGGCCATCCCTTGTGAGGGTCTCCCTGTGCGCTAAGGCAGGAAACACAAGCACTAACCATGCAGGCTCTGTATGCTGCGCCTTGAGTCTCCACCAGGGTTTAGAATCCAGGCAGAAAACACAAGCACATGACCGGAAATAACAGAACCTTGGCAATGGAACCGCAGGTGTTCTACCTAGATGGATGCCATACACAGACCTCAAGGCCAACTTGTACACAGAGGTTCATGATGACAGGGAGAAGGGCTGAAACCAGCGGGTGGGTATGGTGACAGCAGAGAGAGAAGGGACACTTTGTGCCCATCAGGTCTCTGTGACAGCTACCTTGCAATCTAAACTATTACTCGCATTATTGGCATGAGATGTAGGTAGAATTCTGAGGACAGAAGAGCTGCTTCCAAATCCCTCCATCACTTTTTCCTCTGAATAAAACAATTGTTTTTTATCATTTTCATAGAAAACAAGTAAGTTGCTGTCCCTTCCCCCTATCTGACCCATACCTGCCGTCACATCATTCCCACAGTTCTACCTTTCATTCTTTGCCCTCATCTCCCTGCAGCGTGTTCTTCCACTCACCAACATCGCGACGCTGACCTTGCTAGCTCTCTCCCTCCAGAGTCTGCTACATCCGGAAGGTCTCCGCTTAGGAACATGTTCCATTCTGCCTAAGAACTTCTGAACGTTTTCAATTAACTGGAGCACAAAGTGACTGCTCTTCAAATCTTTACCTACTCAAGCAAGCTCAGATCCAAAAATGACAAAATGGGTGATGGTTTTGAGTAGTGTATGCTTTAAGAGCAAGTGGGAGCATTTTTCTAAAAAATAATTGCAAGATCGCCGGGCGTGGTAGCGCACGCCTTTAATCCCAGCACTCGGGAGGCTGAGGTAGGCGGAGCGTTATGGGTTCGAGGCCGGCTTGGGCTACAACGCGAGCGCAAGGCCGGCCTGAGCTACATAGTGCGACCCTGCCTCAAAAAACCAGGGCTGGGAGTTTGGCTCAGCGGCTTAAGCGCCTGCCCTGGCAGGTGCGAGGTTGTGAGTTCGATCCCCGGGGCCACAAAAAAAAAAAAAAAAAAAAAAAAAAAAAAAAAATTGCAAGATTACCTTAACCAAGTAGGCCTTGTATTTCTTTCAAGTATTGCTGACTCTATTAAATCATATCTTTGGTTAATTTAGTAAAGAGTTTAAAGTCAATTCACCCTACTCAATAAAAACACAAAATGCAAATTCCTCCAACTTTTATTAAGAGTACTAACCTCTTAGAAGAGAAAATATATGCATGTACTATTTTTAGTCACTTGTGACATTTTTAATTGAGCTTTCAAAGGAGAAAGAATTTAATACACTGCTCACACCTTCTCTCTTACGTGTTAAAATTCTACCAAGCAATGAACAAGATAAAAATTCCACTTCTCTTCTTTCACAGAATCTCATCGTGTTCATCTTGAAAGGCGTTTTTCTAAATCTTCTTGATACTCACTTGGCAAAAGCATTTCTCCTGTTAATCTCTTTTTGGGAAGAAGCAGAAGTTGTGCTAAAACTTCTCCTAAAACCTAAATATGAAAAGTTAAGGTTAGAAGAGGAAAAATAAATCACACGTTTTCAGTTCTTATTGAAAGTTCTCTTTTATCATCTCTTCTATAAATGTTCTACAATACCAAAGGTTACTTTGGAGAAAGAAGGCAAGTAC
>RJWM01013222.1:0-54007 GCA_004363535.1 Dasyprocta punctata | reverse complement strand
TCAGAGGAGAAAAGAAGTTTCAGCAAGACAGTAGGTGAAAGTCCAAGCAGGAGGTGATGAGGGCCACTGAATGTAGTGGTGCAGGCTTAAAATCGCAGCATTTTGGAAGGCTGAGGCAAGAGGATTGCATATTTGAGCCCAGCTTGCTGTATGAATGAGGAAGAAAAAAGAAAACGAAGGGCTGAGGCGTAACAGCTCCATGAGGCCTGTTTATGTGACTGTCACAGTAGAGTGAGAAACCTTGAAGACAAAGGCCAAGGTTCTGGAACTTTGCATTCCTGCCAAATACTAAGAGGAATTGGGGGATGGCATGATATAAAAGATGGATTTATTTGTTGCTTCTTTTCTTGATTCCTCAGGGGCCCAAAGGTTCCTGAGTCCCTGAATTTCCTACTGAAAGCCAAGACACTAGTGTGTCGCAAGGCACGTCTCCAGCTGTCTGATTGATAATTACAGATGCTGTCAGCTCTGTCCCACTCCTCTGTGCTTGATGATGAGCTGACACACGTAGTTCATAAGCTGAATTCCTCTGGAAGTCTCCTGGACTGGCTGGCAGATGTGAAAGCCTGGGCTACAAAACATAACCTGAAAGCAGACATCGGCCGATGTGGGCCAAGCATTTTCTGAACGAGCGCTGGGCGCCATCCACAGCAGCAATGAGGCAGCGTCTCCTTCGGGGTCCCACAGGCCGCACCATTCTGGGTTTTCTAAGATAGCGTCCTGCCTTGTTCATTAACAGGCTGTCCCTGCAGCAGACTTTTCAAAGCTCATTCCCTTTGTTTCCTTAGCAGTGGAAACTTTTGCCAAGTTACAGGCAGACCGATCATTCCCAGGTTGCTGCCATAATTAACACGGAAGCTACGCTTCTGCTTAACTTTGGTAAAATGTGTTCCCTGTGTTGAGGCTACAAATCATAGCATCCTCTTCTATCCTAGGATAAGTTGATGGCAGATGCCTGAAACTGACGTCTAAGCCTTTACCAGTTCCTCCTTCGTCTTCTATGTTCCAGAAACATGAAACCTTTCGGATGTTTCTGAGATCAAACACCAGTTATTATCAGAGCTCATGTTGTAAAACTGAGCACCCCAATCTATACAGCTGTCAGCGTGTAATGACAGCAGCCTCAGGTGTAGGCAATAAAGAAAAATGGGACGTCGAGTTAGGGTGACTCGTGGAACTCCGTCTTTCAGTTCAGTCCCGAGAGAACGTGGCATGAGGTATGACTGAAAAGTATGATGTGTGTTTAATTTTTTAAAGATGTACTACAGTAAAAGACTTATTGCTATTAATCCCCCTTAGAAACTGTCCCTCTTGCTTTGAACATACTCATCCCATCATTCTTGTTACTTTCCAAAGCAATTCTGGAAGTCCCCTTTCATGAGAGTCTTTAGTTCACTGTTGTGGCTGTCTCAGTGCCCTGAAGTAACTCAAAACATTTATCTTTTGTGGTCATTTTGACTTCAGGGGAGAACCAGAAGTCATGCAGTGCCAGATGTGGTGAATAAGATAGATGAAGACAAGCCATAATGTTTTCCTGAGTTTCCCTTTTTGCTGGGTGTCACTCGCAGCCACATTCACCACATTTTTTATCACACCTCATGAAGACACTCAGGAAAGAGGCCTTCCAGAACTGCTTCAGAAACTGGCAAGAATAATGGGATAGATGTGCTGGAAGTAAGGGGGAATATTTTGAGGAGGATTAATGGCAATGGGAAAAAAAAATGGCAGCAGGTCATTACTGTAATACATTTTTTAAAATTTAAACTTTCACCATTTAAGAAAATCACTCTTTGTATTTATCACAGTCTTCTTCTTTTTCGTGTACTGGGGGATGCAGTATTTCAAATGCAAAGGCATAGGCCTGAGTGGTACGAGTCTTCTTTTCTTTGGACATTGTCTTAGTACCTTGCTAGTCAGTGATTCCCTGGTCATGAGTGTGTTGTTTTAAGAGAACAAAACACTCTTGTTGGAATGATATCAATTTTACATATGGAGTCAAGAAGCTATATGGCTATACACTGTCCTAGAACTTTACATTTGATATCTGCTCTCCTTCAAATTTTATAATCTTTTAAGTTTACATCTTTGTTCCAAACTGTTCTATTTTACAAGACCATGGGAAAATTGCCAGATAGAGAGCTAAACATAACTGAGCACCCACAGGATCGGAGCTGAACCACGTTGGGTGGGGGACTGTGACAAAGGCCACCGAGGACCCAATCGTAGTGTGGTTCCCCACTTATTAACAGTGGCGCTGATCTTCGATGGCTCGTGTCACATGGTGAAGGAAAACTCGTGATACAAGGAGAGGGCTGATGACCACAGTTCTTTCTCTTCATATACTGCCTTAGGTATGTGAAGAGAACAAAGACTCTTAGAGAAACCAAAAGGATGGTCTGAGAAAAGCACCCATAACACTTGAGCTGACAGCATTGGGAACTGGCTGGTAGGCTAGAATAGACAGGCATGGAAGCTCTTGGGGGCAGCACAGAAAGGCGACTTACCTCCTGGCCTCCCAGGCGTTGGCCTCCCTCCGCAGAGCCCTCCTCTGATTGTCCAGATGGGCACAGCTACAGCCCGAGTGCAAAGCGTCTCGTGTGCACATGGTCAGAGCTGACTCCCATGGCACGAGGACAGAGTCCCCCCGAGGAGAGGACTGCGCGAAGCCCAGCGGCAGAGAAACCTGGGGTGCAGTATGAGAGAGACGACTGCGGGCACCTACACAGTATGGTTCAGAGGACTGGTCGGGCTTGAGTCTGGCCTGAATCTGAGACTTCAAATTCACCTTGGGTAGTACAGTAATTGATAATAAGATAGCCTGTGAAATTTTGCCATAGTGAGAATTGTCCTAATTACTAAACATGACAAATTCAAATTTTCAATAGTAAGGTGTTATATGTTATTAAAGTTTATTTTTTTCTTGTTGAATCTGAAAATTCTACCTCCTGCTTTATTTGCAGAGACGACTAAAAAAAAGGGGAAATGTTTCCTTGAATTTGAAAATCAACTAAATTGAAAAAAAATCAGTTTCAACCAAGCAAAAAACTATAGCTTATTTTACAGAAAAAAAAAATTAAAAGGAAGCAACAGTTTTGGTTCCTTAAGATTCTTCTAATTCATTTAAAAAACAAAACAAAAACCATGTTTTAGAGGTTTAAAAGCTTTACTTTTTCTCCCAAAGTAATATCACCAATTTCATGGGGGATAAAATAGCTATAAATCCTCAATAGCTCCAAATGGGGTTTACATGCAAAAAACAGATTCAAATTTTTCTTCTAAACATAAATTTTAATATTCAAATCCATAAACAAATCATGGTAATTTTCTCCTCCTGGGAAACCCCAGGAACCCAAAGGATAATATACAACGTTCAAGCCTGGCTCAAAGTTGCCCTCATAAACAGGAAGCAGTAACTCTACTCTCAGGATGACTGGATACCGAAAAAGCTGTTGTTCACAGATTTACTCAGGAAAGCAGATATGAGGATGATGTGCCTGCCGCGTTCACTGCATGCTGTCTGATGGTTGGCTATAGAAGGACCTTGAATCAGTGCCACTCTCTGTGCCAGTTATACCATCAGGAAACAAGATGAATTTGCATAAGAGAATGAGAAAATCGTCGTGCATGTGCTGCAAACGTGCACTACTGAAAAGAAGAAAAATACACAAGCCAAAAATGGTACCAAGACCTGTTTTACAGCATCAAAATCTTGACGTCATCTAGTGGTGGGGTGTGAGGTGAGTGAAAGCGACCTCACTGGGGCCATGCAGCTGGCTGAGCTCCTTGCAATTCACTGGGTTTTGAAAAGGAGATGGACACTGACAGGTACGGGAAGCATGTTTAAGATCTGCCTAATTGCACTGCTTTTTAAACCCCCGGAGAAAACAAAACACGCAGCCAGTGGATGTGTTTTTACTTTATAACCCTTAGTCTCTAAGTAGGTAGGGGAGGGATAATTTGACCAAAGGAATAAACTAATGGATTTAGAAGGAAATGGGGATTGTACAACACGAGCTGTTCCTCTGCTGTCGTCTAAGTGGCTTGCCGCTGTCCCGTCCCTTGCATCCCGATAACTTTCTCTTGTAAATTTTACTTTAGGTTCTTCATGCGTACAATGATGGCCTCTGAACTCTAAAGAGTTTAAAATGGTTCTGATGCTTAATTTTATAACTAGCCATATTAATGTTTGATTTGCTTGACACAAAATCCACCCATTGAAAGTGAACAGCTTAGTTAGTTTTAGTAAATTTGTAAGGTTATGTAGGCATCGACACAATCCACTCTGGCCACTCTCAGCCTTTAGCAGCTGCTAATCTGCTGTCCGCAGCTGCAAGTTTCTGTCATCTTTTGTAGAAACTTCATATGAATGGAGTTGGAATATGCGATACTTATTTTCAATTTAGAAACCAAATTTACTGTATCAAAATAATAAACTCCACCAAAAGTAAGTGGATTTTGTACTCCACTATAAACAGCATAATAAAAAATTTCTTAATCGGGTGTTAAGACTAATTTATTATAGGCTTCATTTTCTTTGTTGAATTGCAACTTATTTTTTCCTGTTAAGAGATCTTGCTCAGCTTCAAATTATGTGTTACACATTACCTCTTCAAGATATATTGATTACTACTCTTTCCAACTTTAGACTTTACTCTAGAATCTATATTATTAGGGCAGTTTTTCTGGAACTACAAATTCTTATGTGTGTGCAAAGAGAAAGAACACAGAGACACTTAGTAAGACTTGAAGTGTTTGTGCACAGATGAATTGTGGAAGATGGATTGATGATGTCATATACTTAGGCCTCAGGAAAGGGGTTTATATCATAGTCTTCAGGGTGTAGAGAACTAACAAATTGCATATGTTTTTGAAAGGGAACTTCACTCTTTGTGTGTGTGTTTCACAGGAGGAACATGAAGCACATTCTAGCCAGGAATAAAGCATTGCAGTGGACCCGGTCCTACATGTTACCAGAGTTTCCCTACGACGTCCAGTGCATGCTAGCAGAGCAGAAGTGCCCTGATCACAGCATGAGGATAAGGATCATTGAGTTTCTCCAGGCTGACATGACCAAGTATCTAGAAGGCTCGCTGTGAGTACTAACAGGGCAGACCTGCTGCTTCGGGGTAGGGTCTGTTGGCAAAGAAGAGCAGAATTCCTTTGGACTCAAGTCTCTTCAGATGTTGGGTGACAAGCTGGATATGAATCCAACATGCCCAACATTTCAATGTCTGCTTTGTTATGCAGAAAGATTAGGGGAAAAACTGAGTGCACTTTAGACTCATCTTGAATCTGGGCTGTGTGAAGTGACCTCCATCTTCCTTGTTGTGGTGAACAGGTATCCCACCACCCAGCAGTACAACGATGTGGTCAACGCCCTGCTGCAGGCCCACCCCTTCCTGGATGAGGATGGCTGTGGCTTTGTAAGTGACTTCATGCCACTAGCACTGGTTAATCTCCATCCATCTTCAAATGGGAGCTTTGCATCCCTCTGGGCTCTGATTTTCTTCCCCTTTGTCTCTGTCTCAGCGGCTCTCTTTCTGTCAGTTGCTACTTCTTTCCATTTTTTTTGCATTCCCTCACCTTCATCTCTTTGTGATTCTTTCTCTCTCTCTCTGCCCTGAATTTCTTTGTCCTTTGTCTTTCTGGCTTCATCTGTCTGTCCCTCTCTCAAAGCAGGATGGGCTCCTCAGTAACAAGGTGTCTGTAGGAAGGGAGGGTCTTTAGAAGATGTGACACACGGAAGAAGTCCATGACTGTACCTGTGTCAGAGGTGGGATCAGCAGTGTGCTCCTTGCCCTCTAATGAGACCCAGTGGGCCGCTGTCTGGCACCAATGTCTTGCTCTCCTGCCACTCCCAGCCCTCTCAGGTCACCACTGTTCTGAGCAAAGTAGATTCAAGCTGCTCTAGACAGCAGTTCTAAGCTCTGGCTGCACTGAGGAGCCCCAGAGATTCTGATTTCCTTGATCTAAGGACAGACTCCTGGCGTTCGTGTACTCAAAAGTTCCCAACATGATTCAAATGCACTGCCAGGGATGAGAACTGCTTCTCAGTTATGAACTCAGCTGTATAACCTGGCCTATCAAGGTTGAAAAGACTGGGGTCTTCACTGTACAACAGTGGAAAGACATTTAATGCTACTGAAATACACAGTTAAAAACCTTAAGATTGTAATGAAAAGTTGAGTGTGTTTGATGCTAGAAGTTTCCAATATAAGGAACAATTGGGGGGACTTAAGGAACAATTATTCATGTATATATAAACATACACAATCATTCCCTATATCTCGATATGTATATGCGCACACATTGGTAGTCATAGCTAAACAAGACAGATGTCTTTTTGTATGTTACTATCTCAGCTGTCTGTTAGAAAATATTTTTGTTACTCTGCCTTGAAGACATAGAATTTAGGCAATCAACTTTAATTTAAAAAAAAAAAAGACAAATGCCAGTATCAGTCAAAGTAAAAAAATTTAAGGCCTCTGCTTATGTTCATGTTTGCCTCCTCCTCCTCCTCCTTCTCCTTCTCCTTCTCCTTTGCTGCCTCCTTCTCTCTCCTCCTACTCTTTCTCTTCTCTTTTTTCTTTCCTTCTCTCCTTTACGTATTTTCAGAAAATACTCATAACATATTGAATTATAGAAACTATAGAAATTTTTGAATGAGAATGTCTTAAAGGTGTTTTTTACAATATAGACTTAGAAAAGATGTTGCAACCCATGTCTGGAAATAATAATTATTGAAGCCAAGACTAGAATTCAGATAGTCTCATGCCCACAATGTCATCTTTTCTAAAATATGCTGCTACATGGAAAGTACACTACAAAATAAACAAGATTTACTGTAAAACAAAACGATGCAATAAAGCAACAGCAAAAAGACTCTGGAATCCCGAAATTGCTGTCATGCCAATATGGTGGACAAAATGGAATCTCAGCATTTCTCCCACATTCAAGATAAAATACCTGCCATCTACTTAGTGTTATTATGTATAGGGCTACAGTAAGCTCTCCATATCCATGGATTTTGTATCTATCTTAGCCACTTTCCCATCACTGGGACAAAATACCTGATACCCACAACTTAAAGGAGAAGCTTATTTTGGCTCACGGTTTCAGTTCATGGTTGTCAGGCTCCAAGGCAGGAAGTGAATAGCAGAGGGGCATTACAGAAGAGCAGAGAGAGTGGGGAAGAGTGGAAATAAGAATATACTCTTTTAGAGTAATCCCCAGGGACCCTTCTTCAATCAGGCCCCACTTCTTAATGGCACATTCAGCTATGAGCTCACCAATGATGAAGCTACTGATGAGTGTAGTGCTATCATTATTCAATCACCCTCCACACACACAAGACTTCTGGGGGTCATGTACCATGACAGTATCCTCAGATTTAACCTCGGGTTACTGTGCTGTATAGTGAGGCCTGTGGTGGTTTTGTCTGTACTGAACACATACTAACATTCTTCTTGTCATTATTCCCTAAACAGTACAAGAAAACAATTATTTACATAGCATTTACATTGCATTAAGTGTTAGAAGTAACACAGAGATGATTTAAAGTCAAAGTGAGGATGTGCAAGGTTATATGCAATTATCTGGCCATTTTGCACAAGGAACTTGAGCATCCATGGCTTTTGGTATCTGCCAGGGTCCTGGCTTCAATCCTCTGTGGATACCAAAGGATGAGTATGGTTGAATTTTTTTAGTAATTGAAACAAATTATACATTCACCTTGCTCAGAATTCAAAATTGATACAAATAGAGAAGCTTCCCACCCCTGCCCAACAGCTACCTAACTTTCCTCCCTAAAAGTAACCGATGCTGTTTAAGAATTTTTTTTCCAGAGAATCCATATATGTGTAACACCAGTTATCTACCCCCATCACATTTTGACACTTGGTTTTATGGTTATCAAGGTGAGTCACATACAAAGTAATAAATAATGGGTGCTTTGTTCCTGCATGCATTTTACCTGCATCTGTGCCCAGTGACATTGACTAAGGATGATGAACTGATAAGGAGAATCTAAAATTGCATAGCGGTTTGTGGTTCGTGTTTGCACTGCAAACCACCTAAACAGAAGCAGAAGCTGGTGCATGAAGAGATGTTGATCCAAATTCTCCTCTCCAAATGCATATATGAAGTTGGGTTGATAATGTTACACTGGAAGATACAGAAATTTTCTGAGAGCATTAATATGTGTGTGTGCGAGAGAGAGAGAGAGAGTTGTGTAATTGTGTAAGTGAGTATTTGGTCACTTTAGGACTAATTTTATTTTCTACTTTTTATTTTAAAATTTTTCAAGTCTTTATAGTTGGTGCTGGATAATTGTCCTGTGGTGGGTGTTATCCTGTGCATTGTAGTATATTTAGTAGCGTCCCTGGTATCTATTAGGTATGAGTAGCACCCCTTGCCCCCCAATTGTAGCAATCAAGCATCTCTGCAAACATCACTAGGTGTCTCCTGGAGAGGGGGAAGAGGCAATATCACTATGCTGATTGAGAATCACAGGTCTAGACCCTGTGAGTATTAACATTTTGCTACGTTTGATTTTGTGTTAGCTAAGCATTTAAAAGCATGATACGGTTGTCACCTCTAAATACATTCACATGTGTCTTAAAAGGATAAGGACAACCTATATAGCCACAATACGATTTTTGTACTTAGAAATACTACCAGCAGTAGTTGCATAATATTACATAAATACCATATACATTTTTCTAATTATTAAAATGTTTTTTAAAAAAGAAAATAAGATGTTTTTAAAACAGATTTTTGGTTGTAAAGCTTAATGATAGATTATGCATTGCATTTACTTGGTCATGATTGTGCTTTAATTTCTTTTTGCCAAGGCTATGTCTCTGCCTGTTTTTGTTTCTTCCAATACTTACTTCTCAATCAAGTCTTGTCCATTTGTCATGTAAGGTGATCCATGTTCCATATTCTCTGAATGTTTCAGAATGATTACATCTGTGTTTTAAATACCAGGAAAAGATCTGCTCCTCATACCATGGGTTTCTTTCTCTGTCACAAGAGGAGGCTCATAATTTCCCGGCTGATTTTATTACTTTAGGTTGATTAGGAGACATGTTTCCATGTAGAAATTTGGGTGATTAGTCTATAAATATTTTCCACTGAGTCTCTCTACCCAAGGCACGCGTGTGAGTAACTCACAGTGCCAGGCAGATAGCAGGTGCTCAGCAAATGCTCACTGATTGAACACTCATGCAGGAGATTGTATTTGATTGGTTCTTTTTCTGGTCCTAGTCAGTTAGTAAGGAAAATGGGAATGGTAAGGAAGAAATTAACAATTTAACAATGTCCTAGCAGTTGATTGCTACAATTCCTCCCACCAGGTTCTGGAGGTTTAGAGGCCGCTCAAAGCTATAGATAACATGAGAAACAAATACATTTGAGCTAGTTCCTATTTCAGGGATAAGAAAAATATAAGCCATCAACCATCTATCATTTCAGTGTGGTTGTAACATGGCAGAGTCCCCAGGATGTGGGCGCTGATGGAGCACCTCTGACTCATACACACCCATGAGCTTAACTGGGGTGAAGCCAGCACTCCCTTTAACATGCAGCCAGGGTGTCCTGGTGTTTTATGAATAGCACTTTGGATTATAAATATCTTCCATGACTAGCTTCTCATCTGACTCTTAACATCCTAGTGCAGTTGACAGGAAAGATCATATTGTTCCATTTTCATAGCTGAAGAAACAAAGGCTTAGCAGGGTTAATGTGGAAGGTTACTTGGGTAATATGAACCCGATCTAGTACTAGATCCTGAGTCCTCCCAACACAGTCCAAGTACCTTCTGAAGGGCAGGGAATATGATTACTGGGCCTTGAGCCACAAAACCAAGCTGAATCTAAATGGCAGAACCTTAACTGATGTTATCTCAACAGCATTCCCATTCGCTTATGAGAAAACAGAGATCAGTTCTCTGATTCAGTTTCCTTAGCTATAATTTTGTGATTTTAATTGGGATGGCAATTTCTTGAGACTGTTTTAAGGATAAATTGAGGGATAGGTATATGATTTGTATTACAATAATGTGAAAATAATTTCAAGCCCAGGAATAATAGACAAAGGTTTTATTGTTTATATAGGATTAATGCAATCTTTTTAAAGATTGACTGGCCTGCTTTGTTATTTTATGCAGTTTTTATGGAAAAGAGCCCTCAAAGATCGCTTTAAATATGTTCGAAGACCCATAGAAGATGATGAACAAGTTATGAGAAATAAGTACAAATTTGGACACCGAAGAGGCCAGACAAGAAAAACTCTTGCTGATACAAGATTTGATGAAATTCAAACTGTCCAAATAAAAGTAAGATCTGATCTTTCAATGTTAGGACAACTTTCACTGACTGACTGAGGGATCATAAATAGTGCCATTTAGAATCATTAAAACAAAATAAGATACCTTTTAAAATTCTGAGGTGTGGTCAAGAACTGATACAATCAGTGATTCACATGACTAATGATGTGAGTGATATTTCCAAAAGAGGAATTCCAAAATAGTTTGAGGCAAGAATGTTATTGAATATTTCATGGTCATTCATTTTCCTTTCAAAGAATCTGGAAGAACCCTTCAGTTCTGAGTCCTTGAATGATATTGCTTTCTGTCTTTCTACAATGCATTGGGTTCTTGATGTATGGATTGCTGGAGAAAGTGTTTAATACACTGCACAGGTTAGGTGGCCTCAGCCTCAAGGTCCTTGGGAGTCAGCAACCCACATGCAGAGTTGCAGAGACCCATATTGGTCCACCTGCTGGGTCAGCAGAGGCAGTGGGGAGCTTCAAACTGAGATGCCAGGCAAAGCTTAGAGATTCTAATCTCACTGATAGGGAGGCTGGTTTCCTGGAATCCTCAAAGTATCCCTTAACTGCTTTAAAATCCCAAACATCCTCAGAAACAATTCCCCCTGCCAATAAAGCTCCTTTGGATAGTTAGCCAAATTACCAAATGAAGATATTAACTCCCTTGTCTTCCCAATTCTATTTTCTACAATAATCCGCATGAATAAATAAACCTTAACTCTTTGTCCTACTCAACATTTGTGTTTATGAATGTATTTCATGTGAATATTCTAGCTCCTTTTTCAGCCAGTATATTTATTTGATATTAATAGAATAAGCTATTTGGTCAGCTCAGCTTTGTTAGTACGAGTCGTAGGCTCCAGGGGACAGGCGTATTTTTAACATGTTGTATAAGCCATTTCAGCATCATGCATAATGCAAAATTTTGAATGAGTGCATATTTTAAATATCTAATTATACTTTTCAATGATACCTTAAAATGATGGTGTCTTAGTTACTTTTCTCTCACTGCTGATACAAAATACCCAACACCCAAAATGAGGGAAGGAAAGTTTTATTTAATGCATGGTTTGTGGAGGTTTCAGTCCGTAATCAGCTGGCTCCAAGGCAGTTGGCATGGCACAGGGCAACAGTTCAAGGCAGCAGAAGACAGCAAAAGCAACAAGAGCAAAAGGGGAGAGGTGGCAAGAGCAAGCCTCTTTTCCTCCCTTACATTGTATGCAGACTCCCCCATACACACATACAGGTGGGGTGCAGCACTTACACCATCTCCCTTCCATCCTCTTGTACAGACTCAGGATGTTTACAAAGTGAGGCTGCTGGCTCACTGCTGAGTTGCTTCATTAAACTTCTAAACTTCTCAAATCGATATAGTATATTTACCATTACAATCCACCCCTTGTCAACTTGGCAACCAGACACATTCTTTAAAACGGGTTTCCAGATACGAAGACATGCATATTCATATCATTTCACAACTTCAATTATAACACAGGTTTAGCAATCTTTAATAAAATAACCAGTATTAATCAGGGTGCCACATGTCTATATACCAATTCTCCACTATAAATGCGTGTGTTATGTCTTGCAAACATGTACTAATAAAACAAATGGAGTCACAAAAAAAAAAAAAAAAAAAACTTCTCAGTGAGCCAGAAAAAATAGTTACCCTGTGTGTAGAAAGCTTGCAGCAGAAGGTTGTACACTATCCTGGGTCATTGGGATATGCAATAAAACATGTGTTATCCAGGTAACCTAAATGTAATAGTGTTTAAAATATTAAACTATTTCATGGAAATAGTCTATAAAAAAAGAACCAGTAGTAATTCTATCAACAGTAAATTACATTAGAACCATAACATTCTTCCCCTGACCACCCCCAAAGACTCACGCACACCCCTTTATGCAAAGAGCATTAGTCCATCTCTCAGAATTGCCACAGTCCTAACAGTTTCACATAGAATCAAAGAAAAGATAAGACAGCTAAAAGGTGCCCTAAATTTAGTGGTCTAAGTGTTTAGAAACTTTCATTGCAAAATTCAACAATAGAATCACATTATCTTAACTAACCCATCTATAAAACTTCAATAATAAACTAAAATCATGATACAGTACAATTATATTAACACATCTCATATATTCTTAAGAAGTCACTTTGAAAGGAACACAATTATATACTCATTTCTCTGAAATTTGGCATTCAGTGCACTTTATAGGTGAACAGCAGAAGTCAGGGTCGATCCATGAGACCAGAGGTCACCGTGAAGGACACCAGATTAAAATCAAAGCTCTTTTCTTTTATTGATGCATTGTCTTCAAACCATCTTTTACACTCTTTATTCCCTTTCAAAACCCTTAGCTCTGTAAGGAGCTACAGATGTTGTGGCTGTCCGAGTCCCTCTAATGTGCCCCCAAAGCAAGATGAATCTCAGGAGGTCCATGAAGGGGCCTTGGCCTCCAAATATACAGGAAACTGAGTATGACAGAGTTAGGCATGAGGTTTCAATAAAATTTAGTTTTTACTTTCCTGAAAGCTTGGCTGAAAAAGAAATTGCTCACTGTTCACATCTGGATATAACATTTTTCTTGGCAAACAAATCTAATAGGAAGGTTTTGTTTTTCTGTCCCTTATAAACGAAGCTTCAAATTGCCGATTTTTTTAATGTTGGTGGCCTCCTGGTTTGTAATCTTGTGTTCCACAAAGCCAAAAGCTTTATAGGATGGAGAAAAATGCTCAAAAGACTGTTACAGACAAGTGAATTTCTGTGCTTTGTAGCCTCTCTAGTGATGGAACAAGTGTATAACCGCTGAGAGTATGGAGAGTAAGCAGCTTCCACATATTGAATTTATCTCATAGAATTTCATTTTTAAACTCATTGCCTAAATTATTTCCAATTCCCATTTTGACTTTCTGGTAGGTCCTTGTTATTATCTTTAAGATTTCTGGAAAATTAAAGATTTTGGGATTAAGATATCTTTGGGTAATCAGCACATCTTTGAAATTCCTTCCCTGAGTACAATATTTCCAAGAAAAAAAATTATTTCATGTGCTGTAGAGATAGAAAATGTTGATAGAGCCAAGAAACACCAGTCTGTGCATGAATGCAAAGGCAGGGAAGCAGATCTGACTAGCTGGAGGGAGATCCTGTGTAGCAGGTAGGAGAGGTGAAGAGCGTTTTACTGTTTGCTCTGGCTTATTTCTGCTGTTTTTCCTTTGGGGGAAGAATTAAAGGTAGATGTCCCAAAGAAGGAAGATGGATGTCTTTGTCTTGTGCCCTGGATTTCCACAGATATCTTGAGCGGCTGCTGAACTTGTG
Organism: Dasyprocta punctata; assembly: GCA_004363535.1. NCBI lineage: Eukaryota > Metazoa > Chordata > Mammalia > Rodentia > Dasyproctidae > Dasyprocta > Dasyprocta punctata. Next base: position 40,361 of record RJWM01013222.1, on the reverse strand, counting down.
TGGCTCTAGCTAGGTGTGAAGTCTTTTGTCCCTAACCTTCCACCTGGCACAATTTCTTGCCAGTTGAGTTCTGCTTAACAGTACCATCTCTTTGGTACAAAACTAGAAACATCTGCAATGGCAAAGCATCGCCCAGGCACCAGTATGCCTTATGCTTGTTATTACACTGCAGAAAAGGCTTTCACCATCTTATATGAGTGACTAGACTTGTCAGAATACAAAACTATGTCCCCAGAGCAGTCCACAAAATGCTGGCTATTTTGCAATATTTAACAATGCCTTTTCAATTTCCAGACACTCACGTTGCTGCTTATAGAATCTTGGGATCAATGCAGTGACCATGTGGTCTCTTCCTATGTTTCTGAATTTTGTGTTAACAGGAAATAAATTAAAACAAGAGAAAGGCCTAGCACAGGGCAATGATAAGCCATGAGTAAGCAACAGATACGATTAATTTACATCTAAATAGTTTGTGTCCTGTAAGTTGACAAATCTGTTTCTTTTCTTAATTGTCTTTTACTATACACATCATTATGTGTTTATGAAGTATAATTAGAGTCTCAAGACAAGTAGATTAAAGTTCAGTAATTTTGTAATTTGCTGATACTTTGTTTAAATGATGAAAACAGTGGCTTTAAAAGCTTATCAGAGTTGTATAGAACTACATGGCAGCATAATGCATTCAATTTGAATTGTAGTAAATACTATAAAAATGTCTCAGATGCTAAAAATAAATTGCAGTAAATTTTATAAAAAGCCTCAGTTGCTAAAGATAGGTGAACCAAACTCCTCACTTTGTGGCATATTTTTATTGCCCTGGGTTAAATGTTTCTCTTATTTATTCCGTTTTACCCCCATTCCTCTCTACCTTTCTTCTCACTTTGTCCATCGTCAGCCCTCTAAAGTGTTTCATCTGTGTCTTCTTTTCCAAGTGTCCCAAAACACGCCCTGTCATTTTGATGGCTGCATATATTGGGTTTAATGGAAGTGGTATTCTGTGCCTCATCTACACTTCACTTTTTTTTTTAACTTAAACTCTTTCCAAGATTCATTCATGTGCATCACTGGTTCATTGATTCTCACCACCGTAGAGTACTCCTTAACTCAAGTTCTGTTTCTCCCCACTCCAAATCACACTGCAGAGACCCACAGTGCAGATTCGGTTGTGGGGCTGAGTTCTGCTTTGGATGGCACGTCCCGCAGCGGGGCTGATGGGACACAAGGCACGCACATATTTAGTTTAGTCAATTCCCCTCCAGAATGACTTTGCTGGTCTCCTTCCCACAGCAGTGCATGCCCTGCATTCCCATCATCCCTTGGCATAATATGCCTTACAAAATTTTGCCAAGTCTCTGAAGTATAAAGTGTAATCTTCATTCTTGTATTTCCCTGGATAACCGATGACTCTGAGCATCTCTTCATATGTTTTTTAATCTTTTGAGCTTCTTCTAGAAAATTACTTTTTTTATAACCATTGCCCAGTTTTTAATGAGTTGGCATCTTTTTCTTGTTAATTTGTAGGAAGCAATTTTCCCTATGCCCTGAGTCACAAAAATACTCTTTATTCCCCAGTTTATAACTTTAGTTTTCATGTTCATATCTCTAAATCATCTGGAATTCATCTTTCTACATGAAATAGAGATCTCCATCTGTGTGTCACGTTCTCAATAGCAAACAAGCCGTCCTCTCCTTGGTTTATGGTGCCACTTTTATTATACACTAAGCCCCAGAAGAACTTCTAGAAATAGAGGTGCTGAGAATTCTCTTATTCCATTGGTCTAGCACTCTTTTCTTATGCCATTCCACATTGCATTTTGCTACTTAATGTTTACCACTTAGTATCACTGGCAGAGAGACTTTTTCTGTTGCCATTGTAAAATGTACTGTGTCAGGGAAAACCCTCAGTGGACAGGGAGGGCTCTGGGTCTGTTTGTTCTCATTTTCAGCATCAGGGGAAGAGCAGTGGTCTTCTTCTCCCAGGACAGCTGGGACCTGGGCTAGGGGTGCTGTGTATAAGTGGGAGTCTTGGGCCACAAGGAGGTCCCAAGTCTCTGCCAGCACAAGGAGCACAGGACAAGCCTCTTCTTACTCTCGAAGAAGGCCCACTGTGACAGCATGGAGTGGCCCATTAGGAGCCCCTGCTGCTGTTTTCCGGACCTTGGGATGAGGACTGTAGTCTGGCATCCATACAGGACTGGACCTTGGAACTCCCCACTGTTTCAGCCTGACTCGCATCCTTTTTGGGTATCTCTTCATCCAGAGGAGTCTTCATAGACCCTCTAAGGCCTCTACTAGGAGCCTCATTGAAGCATCAAAGTGGATAAATGCTATTAGAAATACTTACTACCTCCTTTATACTTTTTTTGATAATGCTTACATTTTCTTAAATTACTGAAGTCCCTTTCAGACAATTAGACTCCTACCTTGCTATAAACGTCTCATTGATGAGAAATAAGCTTCATTGATAACAGTGATTTTTTCAACATTTCCTAAAAAGCAATGATCATATTTTATATAGGTTCAGCTCTTTAAATTAATGCTAGATCTCTTTGTTTAGTTTGAAAATATCCTGCTTTTTCTTTATGGAGGTAAATTCTCTCTAAATTGAGTACTTGGTGAAAATAAAAATTGCATTCTAAAACAGTACAGAGAGGACTTAGAAGTTTCAACTGCAGCTATAAATTTGCTTCTTTTTTTTCCTGTTTATTTGGTTTGTTTGTTTTTCTATGTGTCTGTTCGTTTGGGGCTGGGGATCAAATCCAGGGCCTGGTGCATGCTAGAAAACACTGAACCACATTGAGCTACACCTCCAGTCCCTTCACCTCCTTCTCTTTTGTCATTCTGCGGTTTGTTTGTTTTTGTTTTCTAATTGCAGTGGAAATGTCTCAGTTTGGAAAATTTTAATGCTACCCTTAGGAACACAGATTATCTTATCTTTTTCAATTAATATATTACATTTGGTTCCTTTTTTGCATTGAGTTTTAAATCAGTAGTTTAGTTTATTAAATTAGTTTCTTCACTAATGCTTTGTTGTTGTTGTTGTTGTTGTTGTTGTTGTTGTTGTTGAGACAGGGTCTTGCTATGTACTCCAGGTTAGCCTTGAACTTACTTTGTAGCCCAGGCCTCACAGCAATCTTTTTGTCTCAGCTTCCTGAGTGCTGGGATTACAGACTTGCACCACCATGCCACTAATATTTTTTAAAAATTTTTTGTTAGTACATGTTTATAGTTAATAATGTTACATTTTTGTGAGGAGTTTGAATGTGTATCTAACACATCTTAATCTAGTTTTGTCCTCTTCCCCTCTAACCCCTTCCTGCTCCCTCCTACTCTTGCCGCTTTCTCATTTGCAAAAGCTCTATTTTCATGCTTTTCTTCAGTTCTCTTTTTTAAAAATCCTTTTCCCTTTCTTCCCTCTTCCCTCCCTTTATCTGTTGTTCTCCTTCTCATTCGAAAAAGGTCTCTCTACTTCCTATTATATAGCTTTAATTTTGCTTTTTATTTACACTTTAGTTTCCTCATATAAAAGAAACCATGTGTCTTACTCACTTTTCTCTCATTGCTGAGATGAAATACCTGACACTCAAAATTAAGGAAGGGAAAGTTTATTTAGCTCACGGTTTGTGGAGGTTTTGGTCCATAATCAGCTGACTCCAAGGCAGGGTGGTAAGGTGAGGGGCAACACTTCAAGGTGGCCAGAGACAGCAAAGCAGCAAGAGCAAAATGGGGAGAGCAAGTGTCTTCTCCTCCCTTATGCAGTAAGCAGACCCCTCCCCCTGTGGGTGTGGTGCTCACACCTTCTCCTGTGCCCTCCTCTTGCACAGGCTCAGGATGTTGACAAAGTGAGGACCCTGGCCCCCTGCTGAGTCTCTTCATTAAACTTCTAAACTTCCCAAACTGATACAATGTATCAACCATTGCACCATGCAATACTAAAACATATGTATCTGATTTATTTCACTTACCATTATGTTCTCCAGGTGCATCCATTTACCTATAAATGACTCAAGTTATCTTTCTTTATGGCAGAATATTATTCTTTTGTATATAAATAACACATTTACTTTATCCATTCATCTGTCAATGGGCATATGGGCTGTTTCCAAGATTTAGCTATTACAAATTGTGGAACCATAAACATGGGTATGCATGTATCACTGTAATATGATGACTTTTTTTTAATATGATGGCTTTAATTCCTTCAGGAAGATATCTCGAAGGGGACTAACGGGGTCAAATAGGATTTCTATTTTTCGTTCTTTGAAGAATCCTCATACTCATCTCCATAATGACTGTACTAGTTTGCATTTCCACCAAAAATACACAAGGGTTCTTTTTTCCCTGTAACATCATCAGCATTGGTTATTATTTGATTTTTTGAGGACAGCCAATCTTACTAGAGTAAGATAGTACCTCAGTGTTGTTTTTAATTTTCATCTCTCTGATCGTCAGGGATGCTGAACATTTTTTCGTGTATTTATTGGTCATCTGTACTTTTTCTGAGAAGTGTCTATTTTTTTTTAATTCTTTATATAGATGCTAGTCTTCTGTTAATGGAGTAGCTGGCAAAATTTTTCCTCTTCTGTAGGTTATCCCTTCACTGTCTCTTGGTGGTTTCTTTTGATGTGCAAATGTTTTTAGTTTGATTTCATTCCAACAACTGCTTTTGATTTGATCTTCAAAGAGGTCTTTATTTTATGATGTTTTTATTATTTCCAATTCCAGTTTTCTAAAATCTGTGTCATCTCCAAGAGTAGCATTTGTTCAAATTTTCTAGTTCCTTATTTTTCAACTCTCTAGTAATTTGGTTCATTTTTGAGAATGGAATATTATAGGTCTCCAACTTATTATTATTGAATTGTCTTTCTCCTTTCAGTTCTGTCAGTTTTTTGCTTTATGATTTGGGGGCAGTGTTTTTTGGCATATAGAAGTTTGTAATTGTCATGTCTTCCTGATGTGACTCTCTTCTCATTATAAAATTTCCACCTTTGTCGCTAGCAAATTTCTTTTTGTCCTAAAAAGTTTATTTTCTCTGATAGCAGGATAGCCACTCATTCTGACTTTTGGCTACTACTAACAGTGTATCTTTCTCCATGTTTTTACTTTCTTGAATCCAAAGTATGTCTCTTATAAACAGATTTATTTAAAAAATCTAATCTCCCAATTACTCAATGTAATTAGTAAGTTAGAATTTATGACTGTTACTGTGTTTTCCACATGTCAGCTCTTTTTTCCTCTTTTATTCCTCCACTACTACCTTCTTCTATATTAAGTAGATATTTTCTGATGTAAGCTGTTAATTTTCCTGTTTATTCCTTATCTTTTTAAATTAATTGTCTGGGGAGTACAATTGATATCTTAATTTATAGTATCTAGCTTAGAGGAATACCAATTTATCAATTCCATTACAATAGAAATAAAAATTTGCTTCTGTACAACTGTCTCCCAGTCCTTTGTGTTGTCATTGTCACATAGGTTACATTTTATACATTGCACGTCCACCCACAAAGGTTAATAATTATTGTGTCATGAAATTGCCTTTGTAGTGGACACAGCAAAGAAAGGGTAATAAATAGAAAGTGCATGTATAATGCCTCTTATATTGACCTGTGTGATGCTCCTCACTGGTGCTTTATATTTTTTCATGTGGATGTCATTTCTGCCTCAGGACCGCCATTAGTATTTCTGGTAGGGTAGGTCTGGTAGTGACCCACTGGTTCTCCCAGTTTTTGTCTACCTACAAGGGTCATAATCTTCCTTCAGTTTTAAAGCGTGCTTTGATGGCTATAAAATTCATTTAGGAAGCTGCTTTCTGGCTTGGGAATTCTGTCTTGGTTAATACGGTTTTGGCTGGAGCTAACAGAACACACTTGGCCTCACACTGCTAAAATCTTAAGGAAAGCTCCATCCTCACATAACCAGAAGCCCAGAAGCAGACAAGTATGAACTTGACTACTGTTCACAAAGTCTTTTGCTCTGGCAATCAGTTGGATCGTGCTTCTCCACTCCCTCGCAATATGTGAGGCCACAAGATGGCTTTGGGGAAGTGACGCGGCTGCTGAAGATCGGTGTGCAAGTCCCACAGTGCCTCTTTCTTCTTAAGAGATAACTGACCACACCCAGAGTGACCGGGCCGTGTCCTTGGGAAGGCAGCTGGGAGCAGGGCCCCAGATGGACGCCCCGCATGAGAGAGCAGCTTCTATTGCTGGGCCTTCTTAACTTCAGCAGCATGATCTGGTCCAACCTGAGCAGTGCCAAGGGCTCCAGGCACAGCAGTGTCAGCCTCTGGGTCTGCTTCTCAGTGACTCTTGTGTCCCCGGGCCACTTCACGGAGCGATGGAGCATTTCTGAGGCTCTGGCTGGTCCTGCTGCCCTCCCAAGGTTCTGTGTCTTTGTACCAGAGGCCGGGTTGCCACATGTGGCAATAAAAATACTTTAAATAAAGGAAAAAAATATTTTGTTTTATAAAACATCCAGTTTTCATTTTTCTTTCCTAATTCACTGAATATTCTTCCCAAATCTTCAATCTACAAAGAGCTTTTTCCATTGTGAACTTAAGTTCACATTTCTTAAGGACATTTCTCAGAGCCTGAAACACGGAGGAAACTAAGCAAATATTTTTCCCCATTTGAATGTGAAATATCACGTCAAATACACACTGAAACACTACAGCTGTTTCTTTAGAGAGGTACAGTTGTGCACCTCTTTTTAAAAAAATCTCTATGACATGTGACATGGGGATTTAATAAATGTTTTTAGGGTGTCTTTTTATCCCAAAGCTTTCCAAATAATTTTTTAAATACGTAATAACTGTCAGTTGTTAAATTACTAACACTAGTTTTCTCATTCATTTCTCTCTGCAAATATTTTCTTTTCCTATTTATTCATTATGTATATGCCCCATACCTTCAAAGCATTTTTGTGTTATCTTTGTCTTAGAAGTAAAATGGCATTGAAAGTTATACAGAAACTACCCGGTTAACTGCTAAGCATTTTACTAAGTTTCTTTAGATTTTATTTTTATTGTTTATTTCTTCCTGGATGGACTCCTGGTGGCTTATTGTATAAATACTAATTATTTTATAGTTTTTTCCACAGATGTTTCTCTCCTGGTTCAAAAGTGAATAAGACAGCAAAAATGGAAGAAAAATGTTGACAATTAATTGTGTCCTGGATAGAGGGCAATTACTGCCATAGCAGGTGGCAGATTTACTAACACTGCAGCTTTACCATGTCACTGTGCCCTTGGGAACCGGGCAAGATTGCGTGGAGGAAACTTCGCCAGCCGAGTGAAGCCAGGCCTGGATATTAAGCTAAGAGACGGTCAGGTTTCACGTGGAGACACATTACTTCCAGAGTCTGCTTGATGACAGTAAAACTGAAGCAGGAATGAGTGGGATTTGGCATGAGGTCACCCCAGCATCCGGCACAGAACTGTTCAAGAGAAATATAATACAAACCACATAGGCAATTTTTAATTTTCTAGTAGATATATTTTAATATTTTAAGATGGCATGAATGTGGGTAGTATAATTTATTTAAGCCAAAATAATCCACACTATTATCATTTCAATGTGTGGTCATTATAAAAAAATTCTTGAGTTACGCTACATTCTCTTTCTGCAGAGTAAATCTCTGAACTCCAATGTTTCTGGCACACCTTATTTGCTGGTAATGTTCAGAAAATTTACAGTCCCCTAATCTTAGGCATAGGACGTTTTATTTGCACAGCATTTGGTAGTAGATCTGTGACAATATACTTACATAAGAATTATTAACAAAATACTTGCCTTGCAAATTTATTGAGATTGCAGAGTGTAGAACAAAATTACATCTCATTAAAGTCAATTCACCTTTTTGTTCATTTCTGGGAGGAAAAAAATGCCTTAACTACATTCTCAGCCACACTGTTTCTTCCTACATCAGCAGACTCAGTTTGTTGTTGAAATGCTACTTAGAAACAGTCTTCCCTTTTTTATTTCTGTTTCAGCCCTCAGCTTAGGCTCAAGTCAGCTATACCACCCACCTGTCTAGGTGCTGACGGCCCCTGCTTTGCTGCAGGACAGATGCCCCCTTGTTTACTGGTGTGGGGAAGGAAGACCCATCTTGTCAGGACCAGGCTAATTTACGGTGTTTCTTTAGAGGTCACAAATGCAGATGGCTCCTACATTCCCCTCCTGCAACTGCTGCGCCAGGAGTGCTCCCCTGCCTCCCTGATTCCTGGTTCCTTTGTGAGATGAGCTCATTCCCTATTAACCTCACCTCACATACCTCAGGGTTCCCTCGATCGCAGCTGGCGCTTTGCGGGATTCTGACGCTTCTGCTTGCGCCCCCATGTCAATGTGCACTGCTAAGGAGTCAGCCTTTGGAACACAGCCACTGTCCTCCTAGAGAAGCCGGGGCTGTACTCGCAGGAGCCCGGGGACTTGGGAAGGTCACTTCCCCTTAGAGGATCTCAAAGTAGGAGGCATGAACCAACTGATTTCTACAATTCTTTCAGAAATCATTAACGACATAGCCAACAATATATAAAGCTAACAATATGTTTCATTAAAAGAGTGAGACTTTGGAGAATTTTAAATTCTGATGCAGCTTTCTGATAAGAAAGAGTTCTTCATCTTGAATAAAACCCATGACTGTTGTCTTAGTCCTACCAGTCTAGTCAGGGAGAAATTCTCCAGAAACTAATTACATGATTGGGTGGGAACTGGGGAGAAGCAGTACAGCATGCCTGCTATGGATTGGATCTAAATCGTCCCCACAAAGCTTCCTGCATTCTGCTTAGTGAGGGCATGACCCGGAAGCACATCCCTCTTCCGCTTCCGGCTCCTTCTTTCACTTTGCTCTCTGACCGCTCCCTGATGTGAGCAGCTCTCCCCTGCCCCGTCCCTGCCAGCCTTTGGTTTCTGTCTGTGCGTGTGCCAAGCAGACCAAAACCTCCAAAACTGAGAAAAACAAACCAACACACCTCTTTCAAATTGTAGTTGTCAGGTATTTTTGTCCCAATGAAGGGGAAGGTAACTTGGACAGTGTCCTATAATAGTCTGTCAATATCAGCAGTTAGAGAAGTGCCATTGTATTTCAGTAGGAGAAAGCTGTTTGTACCATTAACATTTTATTTTTTCTTTAGTTTTTAATAAATACGATATCTTCTTTTTATTTAAAAATTGTCATTCTATACATTTGAGAGTATATCAAAGAATGGACATTGTATGGTGTATATGTAGTGGTTGTTTTTGTTTGTTTGCTTTTTGAGAAAGGATCTTGCTGTGTAGACCAGTTGTCCTTGAACTCAAGGTCCCTCTGCTCCATCCTCCTGAGTTCTGGGGTAACCCATAGGATCAGCACAAACATTATTTACAAGACAAAATGAACCTGACACAGAACTTTGGAACAAGATCACTGCCCACGCCATCTCTTCAGCCTATGTCCCTCAACCTCCCACTTTTTCAAGATCCCTGGCCTCGGGAGATGACCCCCACTCACCAGCCTTTTTAAATAGATGATTTTTTCATCTATTCATGAATTCTAGGAGAATCTATTGTTTCATGTGGCTTAGTTTTGAGGCTTACAAATGAATGTAAAAACTATACATAGTCTTTAAAGAATTCCTGTTTTTCCCACTCAATTTAATGTCTGTGAGGTTCACCCAGGCTGTTAAGTTTGACAGTATTGATTCGTTTTCCCAGTAGCTTAATAATCTGTCGTGACAGGAATGGTAGGTTATGGAGCTCTTGTCCTGCTGACCAACACTGGATTCATCACTGATTTGGACAGCTATGAGCTGTGCTGCTGTGACCATTCCTGCGGGAGCAGAATTGCTGTCTCGTGGAGTATGCAAAAATTCAACTTTGTAAGACAAGGCCAAATTGTTCCCTTAGATAATTAGAGTCATTCATGCTCCCTGAGCAGCGTGTACTTGTTATTATAAGCTACTTCCCTACTGGGAAGAAAATGGTATCTTATGTGGTCCCGATTTTCATTTTCATTATTTAGGAGTTGGTCATCTTTTCACATATTTATCAAATATTTGTGCTCCCACCTGTGCAAAATGATTGCTCATATCTTTTGCCTATTTTTCTGTGAGTTTGCCATTTTTCTTATTCATAAGAATCCTTTACATATTTTGGACTCTGCTGCTTTGCCAGATACATCTATAGCAAATATCTTCTACCAGTTTGTGCTTTGCCTTCTAAAGTTCTCCTGTTAACAAAATAAGATTATAATTTAATATAGTTAGACTTGTCAGTTATGTTTCTTGTATATCCTTTTATTTAGATCTCATTAAGGTTTTCCAATAATTTGGTAATTTTTTCATGAAGTTTCTGTACATCGTTGGTTAGTTTTATTCTTGGGTCCCTTATAGGTGATTTATGCAATTGTAAAAAATTACATTTTCTGTTTCTTAGTGTGTATATATATATATATATATATATATTTCAGTTTTTTTGAGACAGGGTCTCACTATACAGTTCGGGCTGGACTTGAGCTCACTGCAAAGCCCAGGCAGGCCTTGAATGCACTGTGGTCCTCCTGCCTCAGACTCCTGAGTGCTGGGATTACAGGTGTGCACCACCGTGCCTGGCTATTAGTATATAGTTTATGTTGATCTTGTATTCAGTGGTTCTGAAAAAACTCTCCCAATTATAATAAATTAAGTGTGCATTTCTCTTAATCAAAGCATCTATGAATAATGACAATTCTTTTTGTCTTTTCAATTTTTATAGCTCATATTTTCCCTTTTTATCTTATTAGTCTGGCTATGTGTCTAGTGCCAGGTTCACTAAGAGTGTACTAGAGCATCTTTGTTTTGGCCCTGATTTAGAGATAACCTTTTAAAAATTTCACCATTAATATTAATATTAGCTCTGGTTTTTTGGCAGATAATTTTATAGGCCTTTACAGCTGCTCTTTATTTTGACAAAAGTCCCCCAACCCATGTAACAAGGACTTGTTTATTTTGAAAAAAAAAGTCACAGATATCAAAGTGCTCATGGAAATAACCCACAGTGTCAACTTTAGAAAACAAATACTAAGGCTATCACACAACTTATTTTTCTAGAGGATGCATGTGACATGCCAACAAATACCCATCATCCCTCTTGTGTTGAACAGCCCCATGCAGAAAACTCTTAACACACATTCCTCTAACTCACAGCTGCTCTGTGAGTTAGACTAAGTGACATTGCCTTTGTAGTTAGGGAAGCAACTGCTGAAATCATGTATAAATGGAAAGACCTGTGCTCCCTACAAAATGAGATTATCTTGATGACAGCTTCATGCCTGCTCCTCTTTTGACTTATTCTTTCCTCGTTTATTTTATTCCTTTTCTTTCTTTTCTTTCTTTTCTTTTCCTTTCCTTTCCTTTCCTTTCCTTTCCTTTCCTTTCCTTTCCTTTCCTTTCTTTCCTTTCCTTTCCTTTCCTTTCCTTTCCTTTCCTTTCCTTTCCTTTCTTTTCTTTTCTTTTCTTTTCTTCAGTAGAGAATCCACTTTTTGTTTTATCTCAGTCAGTTCTTACCTCATGGCCTGTCTGGGTTACTTTTCTCTCTCGTTGCTAGGACAAAATACCCAACACCCAAAATTAAGGAAGGGAAAGTTTATTTAGCTAACAGTTTGTGGAGGTTTCAGTCCATAATCAGCTGGCTCCAAGGCAGGGTGGCATGGCAGAGGACAACAGTTCAAGGTGGCAGAAGACAGCAAAAGCAGCAAGAGAAGAGGGTGGGAGGAGGTCTCTTTTTCTCTCTTATATTGTAAGCAGGGTATCCCCACCTCAGGGTGGGTGTAGTGCTCACACCATCTCCTGTGCCCTCCTCTTGCACAGGCTCAGGATGTTTACAAAGTGAGGACCCTGGCCCTCTGCTGAGTCTTTTAGTTAAACTTCTAAACTTCTGAAACTGACACAAATAATAACATCCTAGTGTGTAAGGGCATGGTGAGCTACTTAGTTAAGCTTTTAGACTTCTCAAATTGACACAACGTATCAACCATAACATGCCCTGAAGCCCATCTCCTTCAATTTTCCAGACTTGGAAGATCTCCACTGAACATATTCCAAGATCTCTTAAATTAGAGCCTCTTTGTGAGGTGTTTCCTGCTAGACGCAGGGGGTTAGAGGACACTACAGCCCTAGCAGCAGCAGCAGAGGGAACATGCTGGGAAACTGCATGCTCCGTCCTAACAATCCCTCCAAAAGTCGTGGTTCAAGTCAAAGGAGACACTGAGTACAGTGACGGAGAAGGGAGTTCTGGCACTGCTGCAGGTTCTTTCACACCTGCTTTTCCTCAGTTCACCTTTGGCTCTGTGGTGAGATTAATATCTAAAACCTAGCCAGAAATCATTCTCCCATCCTGTCCCTGTACAGCAGCCCTGCCATTTTGCTCATGAATTTACTGGATGGAGACAAAGCCCCTAGAAACAGAGTAACCCAGTCTTGCCCACAGGAGAGCTGAGATTCCCAGTGAACACAGGAGTTCATGGAGCAAGGATCTGTCTTGGTAGCATTGCTCATCATTGCATTGGATCCTAAGATTCTGCATAAAGCTGAAAAACAGGCGCAAGGGGGAAGAAGGGATTTGATTTTCAGGTTTCAGGCAGAAAAACCAACAGTAGCGCAAGGTCAGCAGCAAATGGCCACAAGGGCTCCATCTCTGTCTCTTCACAAAATGGTATTTTTTCTTTAATCACAAAAGAATTTTGCATTTCATATGATGCTTTTTCTGCATTATTTGAATGAGCATGCAATTTCATCTCCAATGGGTTAAGATAATATTTATGCATATTTAGATAATATAAGTAAACCATAGAACTGTTAATATACATTTTTCAAAACCTATTGTTTTCTATCCTAAAGTGTTCTATAAGTGAACCCCAAATTGAGATTTCAGTATGAAAGCAGGTGAAATGTGATGGGTAATTCAACTGTATTTGTCTTTAATTTAACACAGTTTCTTTACTGATTTCAAAACAAGATTGCATTTCAAAAGTAAACCCAAGTTAGTTGTTCCTAGCTCCTCATATTTGCAACTCTGCTCCTGGATTCCCTGTCTCTGCTCTGCTTTCCTCTCTCTGCTGCTGTTACAGGTATGAGGCTTCTTAGGATAGATTGGAGAGCAGCCCTTTCTTTTGATTCTCGGAAACTTTGCATACATTTGGGGTACTACATTAAATGTTAAGTAGAATTGTCTATAAAATCCCCAGGACTTGGTATTTTCTTTATGGGAAGACTTTTATCTTTGAATGAAATGAGTACAAAATTGTAGGGATTTCATTTTAATGTTTTGGTAAATCATAATTTTTTAGGACTCCATTTACTTGACTTATGTCTTGCCGGTCATGTTGAGTGCACAACAGTTGGATCTCTGTGAAGCTTTCCTACTGTGTATGTAGAAGCTTTGATGTAGAAGCATTTTGGGTTCCTTACCATATTTTCACCATTTGCGGGTAACATCTGTTCATATTCTGGTCAGCCAGGCAGTTGATCAATTTTCATTCAAGTGTAGTTCAGCTGAGATCCTCTCAACTACTTTTTCTAGAAAGATTTTCAGTAAGAATATATTTCTTGAGCAGCTCCCCATCACCCAGTGTATTCAATGTATAGTGAACACAATTGACAGTTTGAGGATTTAGCACCACAAAAAACTCCACCATTATTTTGAATTGGGCTTATGCTATGCTTTAGCTCAAGAAGGGCCCCCAAAGCTCCCCTGGGATCAGTAGCAGGGCTTCTGAGAGTGACTGGATTGTGAGGATGTTCCAATGTGATATGAAGATCTAAACGTGATGCTAGGAGTGGTAGGGCCTGGTGGGAAGAGGCAGGTCACTGGAGGCGTGACCCGGAAGGATATAGCTCCCTTCCTGTCTGGTCCCTGCACTCTCTGCTATGATGTAAGCAGTTTTCCTCTGCCACACCTTCCACCATGTTTCTGCCTTGGAGTCAGCAGATCGTGAGCTAAAATCATGAGCCCACATCAACCTCTCCTCTTCTTAAATTGTGGGCATCAGGTATTGTGTTCTAGTGACAAGAAAAGTGACCAAGACAGGTTATATGGCATGGTTCTGCAACTGTAAAAAGACATTTTTAAAAATGCATTAGCAGTAACAAAACTGTAATTCTAAAATCTTTTTATCTCTTAACAGTTTTTCTTCTACAATTTAAATGTATGGAAATAATCAATATTTCTGTTAAGTGTCAACTTTCTAGATAATTTTCATGTAAACAAGTAATTAACAATTATAGTTTAACTTCTAGGTCCTGCGAGAGCACAGGTTGTGATTCCATGGTGTCACTCTAGTTAAAGACTGTCCCTTCGTTAACCACATCTAAGGCCAAGTGTGATTATGTGCACTGATGCTCACTTTTAAGGGATCAGCACGAAGAGTGCAATGCCAACCTGTAATTTCAGTTTTTGTATCAGACTGCCACTTGGAACATGAAATTCATGATATTTTGACAACATTTTGCAGGAAGAATCTGTTTGTTTAGATGCTGAGGTAGAAGAACACATTAACTGGTTCCAGCAAGAGTACACCAAAGCAGAAAAGAACTGGAGAGAAATTGACCAAAGGATGAGCCAGACTTTGGAAATAAGGAGAAAGATGATTGGCAGCAGAACAGCTCCGAAGGACATTCTTCAAATGTTTCCTTTCTTGAAGTGCCCCTACCAGGTATTTTTATTGACTTATAACTCTCTGATCCTAGTGTCAACTTGGTTGTCCTCTCTTTCCTCTTGGGACAGTGATAGGACAACATTGCATGACAGAGGGTGTGAATCTCTGTCGGGTGGGTAAGACCGTTGGTTAAGAGTTTCAGGAAGCACGCTCAGATAGCTTCAGAATTAGTTTGCTGTCCTTGGGTGCAGTGTGAAGGCTGGAGACCACTACACCAGGGTAGTTTGCCAGTGCAAATCATTTTTCCTTGGTGTGCTTTTAGACAGTCGAGGCAATCTATTAAGGAATTCTTAGCGTACAGTGTTACTCAACATATATTTTTATGACCCCCCCAAACCATTTTACAAAGTGATCTTTAAAATCTTTAAAGTTTAGTGGGTAAATTAAATATCCTTCCTCCGAGTTTACTTAAAGTGGTCACTCAAACACCTTATCACCATATGAGTGTGATTTTAGTAGTGGTATATAATGACTCTTTTTTTTTTAACCTGAGAATACATTTCATGGAAGAATCCTGTGAGCTCAACCAACCACACTGAAAATGAAAGTCAATCCCCAGCACCCAAAGGAATCTCCCCACAAAAAAAAAAAAAAAAAAAAAAAAAAAAAAAAAAAAAAAAAAAATCTGAAAAGAGTTTGCCTGTGTTATTTTAATATAAGTAGCAAAATCTCTGTGTGTACTATGCCACAGGCACATTCTCAGGGCTTTACTAGGACTAATTTATTTCATCCTCTCAGCAACCCTATCTTGCTGTTTCCTTGCTTTTCCTAATCTTTGGGAACAGGAACGGCCAGTATCCTCCGGCCATTGGATATAAAATTAATGCCAGACAACACACCTGCAAAAAGTGGTAGCAAAGCAAAAAACCTGTCAAGCTGACAGGAAGTGTTTTAACCACGGACTTGGTGGAGCTGTGTGAAGTAGCAGGTGACCGGGAGACTGCTATGGCCACAGCTGTCACAGCTTGGGGGTGTTGGATGGAGGGAGCCTTCTAGGTTCAGTGACTGAAGTGGGCGAACTATGGCTCAGCAGCCTTTTAAAGAATTACTGAAGCTTGGAAGTCCGAGGTTCACCGTGGCCAGAGTGAGGAGCAGAGATTTCAGAGCTAAGGCTTTGTCTACGTCTCTTGCCGTGGCATCTGTAGGTCTTTCCCCCGTTCCTTCAGGGTTTTCACTTTTTATACCCCAAATATGAATTAGAGTATGGCTTTCAGAATGACTGTACTTATAGAATGGAATTGTCTATGGTTTTAAACAAAAGAATTAAACATTTTCAGTTTCTCTGTGAAGTACCTCCCTAACTCAGCCTGGTGAAGCTGAAATTTATGGCTCCTATAACCCTGTTTTCCTTCCTAAAATGAAAGTAAATTGGACCTTACTTTTATTTATTTACATTTTTTTTTTTTGAGTTTTAACCCAGAGTTTTGATAGGTCACCAAATTCCCAGATTGGGCTTCAACTTGCAATCCTCCTGCCTCAGCTTCCCGGATGCGGAGATTACAGCGTTGCTTCAGAACACCTGCCTGACATTCCTTACAAGAAGATCCTACAAACAATCCCTGTCATAGGTCGGTTGCCTTTCCTCACCACTCACCCTCTGCCACCCCCTGCGCTCACGGACTTTCTCCCCTCAAAACACTGTTTCAATAGAAAATTAGAAAAAAATTTTAAAAATCACTAGATGATCCCACAGTCTCCACTTGGCCAGATAGAAGGCTGAGGCAGGAAGATCATTTCAAGCCTGGAGTTCAGGAACCAGGCCAGGGCAACACGGCAAGATCCCATCTCACCCCCCCACCATCATCACAAAAACACTCACAACACAACAGAAAGCCAAATAAAAAAGAACAGCAACAAAATGAAACTTACATGAAGTACACGAGAATAAAGGTAATCAAGCCTTTCAAACTTTTTAAAAGAACCTGAATTTGCTTTTGGCTCAGTGAGGTCACTGACACTGGATTAATCTTCCCATTGCTCACAGAGGTACAGCTGGGGCAATGTGGAGGGGGCCCTGCTCCCTGGCATTAGCTAACTTTGGGGAGATTGGGAGATGTGGCTCAGCTTTGTGCTGCAGGTGCTGTTGTGATTCATCAGAAAAGGGACAGCCACGTGCAACAGAGCGATCCCCAGAATAGAGCGATCCCCAGCGGAGAAGGAGGAGGTTGTGTTCTGGTGCAGGGCACCCTTTGGTGTCCTTGACCAGGAGCCAGGCTGCACAAGACAGAGCTGCTGTCAAGGGTCACACTGTCACCGGGTACTGTGGAGACCACTCGGTCCTTTCTGGGCTCTTCCTGTCTTGTTTAGAGAACAAGGCAGAACAATCAGCGAAGTGCAAGCTTAACGTTCATCTAAGACAGAAGGAGAGGAGCGTGAAAGAGGGCGAGGTGCTCTGGAAAGGAGCTCAGAGCAGTGTGAGTGCGGGCCAGGCCGCAGACAGCCTGTGCTGCAGAGCACGCGGGCCGGCGGGGAGAGGCTGCAGCAGCCAGGACTCCTTTATATCCCACTCCAATGGCACTTGATCTCGCACTGGAAGACTGACCTCGGGTGCGGGCTTGGCTTCATCCCATGAAGATGCAGCGCCCGAAGAAGCGAAGCCCACACTCCCGATTGGTACTAGGCGCAGGGCTGGGCTTGTCTCCCATTGTCCTCTGATGCTCACAGGTCAGGCCCAATTGCCCCAACCACGGAGCTGTGCCCTCGTCTCCCGCCTCAGCACAGCGATGATGAATAGCTCTGGCGAGAGTGCAGACCGTGCAGAGCACCGCGGGCGTGGACTTCACACTCCAGAGGCCATGCCGCTGCTTCAGACTTGTGTCCGAAGCCTGATTTTGCTCTGTGACTAAGGCGAAACCCTCAGTGTCCCAAGTGTGATGATAAACTCTGCCACGATCAAAATGGAACATCCTTTAGGGGAGCACAGTTGCACCCCATGCTCGCCCAGTGGCCCTCTCCGGCCCTACCCCTTGCCCCTGGGCCTGTGAGTCCTGTCTGTGGAGACACAGCACTCCTGAGTTCCTGCCGGCATGAGGAGCCCCATCCCAGCCCTATACCATTTAGCTGGTGCCATGGCTTCCTCGTCGGAAAGCCGCTCTGTGATAGGGAGCCAGCCAGCTCGGGGCGATGGAGAGGAGCGTGGGGGACCACTGGATTCTGTGCAATCACTGCACAGAACCTCAGCAGGAAAACTGGATAGATGAATAAGGAACCAAACCGAGATTTAGAAATAGAAAGAACATTTATCAGGCATGAAAGCCTCCCTGGGAAGGGTTAACAGCACACTGGAAAAACGGACAGGGTCTATGACCTGGGAGAGAGATTGATAGTAATTAGCCCATCTGAGCAACAAAAAGAAAAAGGATGGAGATGAGGACCCTGTGGGACAGAGCTCGGGCTTGTGGGAGAGGGGCTTTTCCTGTGATCAGCCACATGCGGCCGGGAGTGTGGCCACAGGGGAACAGGGGCCTGTTCCAGTCCTCAGTGAGGGGACTGAGGATTATGACAACCAGAGGAGGGTTAGGAAACACCCTGCGGTGTTAGATCGGAATTGAAAGTATCAGTGTGAACCCACACTTCTTAGTATTTGTTTACACAATTATAGATGTTCATATGTCTACATGTCTGTGTATAAATAGGGAGAGAGAGAGAGAGAGAGAGCAAACATAATGTTATTTATTTTGGAAGGACACTGCAATGGAAATACATGCACCTGGTAAACTATGTGTGCATTCAAGGAGGTTGCAGCAAAAGCAAGATTTTAAAGGCAACATGAGGAGATTTGCGAGTTGTTTAGGTAACAATAGTCTTTGGCTCCAAGGGTCACCATTAAGGAGGGCATCAATCCAGGGCTGGAGCAGCTGTCAAACTGAAGCTCTTACACAAACATCATCTGTGTAAAGTTGGGGCGGCCTTGGATCGAGGCTGAGGTCCTGACAGAGGCTCTTGGGAGGGCTCCTGTCATCAGGCAAACATGTATGAGATGGCCTCCTCTGTGACCTACTGGTTCATCTTTGTTACTAGTTTGACACAGTGACTCCATCCTGGTTCTAAAAACCTTCACAGGATATAAAAACATGTTTCCTAGCTTTGTTCCATAAGAAAGCCCACAGCAATGGCAGCTTTATAGTAAAGAGCACACCCAGGGCTGAAATTTTAGTTTATAAATGCTATTCTTCAAAAAAAGAAACCAGGGCTGAAGCAAAACCTAAGAGAAAATGTGAGCTGGAAATATTATGTAAAGCCAGAAACTGAGAAAGTGCTCACAGACTAACAGGAGAGGTCAATAGGACACAGGAAGCAGGACAGCAGCTCCCACTGGGCAAATCTGGGTTAAAAGGAACAAAAACTATATACAGAGTGTAAAGTTTGGATTTTTAAGCATTTGAATAAGGTATAAATTTATTAATCTGCAATGATATAAAATATAAATAAGTAAATAAATGGAGAAGAAGAGAAAGCTCTACCCTACAGTAGAAGGCCAACTAAACATATAGAAAAGATGGAATAAGAACATGGCCATGTGGCAGCGATGATAGTGATAGATTAAGGCAAGGATCATTGGAGGACACTAAGTCTAGGGAATGAAAGTTACACAAGGAGCAAGACACTGACATAAACTCAAAGCGTCTCCCCATAGCACATGTACCTCCTAAATGGGTTAACTTTACAGTGGAGAAACCCAGCAGAGTTCATTTCAACCACGTGATAGAAGTTACCATCCCCCATGCTGGGGCCAGTTACCATCTTGCACTTCCTGAAGTGGTGAGAAAGACCAGTCAGTATTCCTGCCCTAAGTGCATACATCATGAAGAAACACCACACAAACCTTGACTGAGGGATCGGCCACTAGTTTTCAAAAATATGCAGGAAACCAAGATGATCCGGACAGGAGACTAAAGAGATGTGGTGTCTAAATCTTATGTGTGATCCTGGGACAGATTCTAGACCTATAAAAATCATGTTCAGAGCAACTATCAAACCTGAATGACACTTGCCTGTGGATTAGATTTTCTTGATCTACAATGGAATAAATTAAAAGATGCAGAAACAACTGCAGACACCCTAAGCTACTTTATCTTTGACAAAGGTGCCAAACACACTACCTGGGAGAAAGATAGCCTCTTTAATAAATGGTGCTGGAAAAACTGGCTCTGCACATGCCAAAGATTAAAACTAGACCCATATCTTTCACCATGCACTAAGCTAAAATCAGAATGGATCGAAGATCTTCATATTAAAACAGAAACATTAAATCTGCTGGAAGACAGAGTAGGTAAAACTCTTGAAGACATTGGTGTAGGCAGAAACATTATAAACAAAACTCCAACTACACAGGAACTATTTAAAAAATCAACAAATGGGATCTCACACTACTGAAAAGCTTTTGCACAGCAAGAGAAACCACCAAGAGTGAAGAGACAACCCACAACATGGGAGAAAATGTTTGCCAGCTGTTCCTCAAAGGATTACTATTGAGAACATACAAAGAACTCAAAAAAATCAGTCCTCCAAAATTTAAAGACCCAGTCCAAAAATGAACATCTGAGATGAATACACACTTCTCATTTGAAGAAATACAAACAGCAAATAAATACATGAAAAAATGTTTAACATCATTTAAGAGATTCAAATTAAAACAACACTCAGATTCCACCTCACCCCGGAAAGAATGACTAGTATCAAGAAATTAAGCAACAACAAATGCTGAAAGGGCTGTGGACAAAAAGGAACCCTTCTCCACTGTTGGTAGGAATGTAGGCTGATGCAACCACTGTGGAAATCAGTGTGGAGATTCCTCAGAAAACTAGGATAGGAGGTTCCATTCAACCCAGCTATTCCCCTTCTGGGTATCTTCCCAAAAGAAAAACATCATACCACAGTGATATATGTGCATCCATGTTTATAGCAGCACAGTTTATAATAGCCAGATCTTGGAAACAACCTAAATGCCCATCAACTGAGAGACGGATAAAAAAGATGTGGTATTTTTATACAATGGAGTACTGCTCAGCCATAAAGAATGCTAAACTGGACACTTTTATAGGTAAATGGATGCACCTTGAGAACATACTCATTAGTGAAATAAATAAGACACAGATGTGTAAGCATCATATTGGTTCATTAGTATGACAAGCTGAAAGCAAAAAACATGTATATGTGTATATATATGTATATAAAAAAGTTAAGATAGCTATACTACTGATTTCTCTGAGTTTGCTGAAGAGAAAGATTTGTACTGGTATTGTTCAGACAATTGAAGGCAGATGTCTTGTGCTCTGGGTGAATGATTTTGGGATGACAATGTGCAATGTAATACCATTGTTACCCTCTGATGTGCTTTGAAATTTTGTTGCAGTTTTTTTTCTTTTTTTTTTTTTTTTCTTTCTTTTTATGTTTGAATAAAATGGATTTGGGGGGGGGAACGTTTTCCTGTTCTGATGGTCGTTGTTGTTAGGAAACACACAAGAAAGAATTAAATGGTCCCAGAGTATCGCATCCATGGCCTATTTCCAAGTGGATTGGGAACAGAGGGTGGGAAATTTACATGAAGAGCATCTGTGAATGTTATCCTTTTTGTAAATTTAATGTAAACTTGAAATTATTTCAAAATAGATAGTTTAAAAGTTCTTAGGTTATGGGGCCATGGAAATGGTGAACTCTGTCTTAGTGGTGCTGCATTTCCCACCTGCCCACTGAGAGCACCTTTTTCTGAAGGTGTCAGTTTCCATCTGCAGTCCACTGAGAGAGGTCTGCTGACACAGTCACACTGCCTTGGGAGAACGTGCAGTCCAGCCTTGTGACAACATTCCGACCTAACCTTTGGACAGCTTAGGATCTACCAAAATATCCAGGAACAGTGAGGCCCAGTGCAGAGTAAGTAGCTGTTCTTTACAGCTTCAGGGAAGGAAAGAACTAAATTAATTCATGCTAACGCGCATGACTAATGACTTCAGGTGGGTGTGTGGTGAAGGAGTGGTGGAATTCTGAGAGACAGAACTGAGGAAGTGGTAGGAAAATGTGGATTTGAGAAAGGGGATTTCCATAAAGGTAATAAAGTGATTTTGTCTTGACTTAGTAGTCAAATCTGCATTTACATTGTGTACTTTTTATCTTTGTCCAATCTTACCACCGTGAAAGGGTTCCCCTTTCTTTTTAGGATGCTGTGATTAAACATTTTTCAAGGGCTGCTTCCTAACATGCAGTAGTTTTCTTATTTTGTTCCTTGTTGGACCCTGCCACAGTGTAACAGTGCCACACAGGAAGAAATGTAAGGTCCTAGAATCCTGGCTGGGTAACACAATTCACTAACATATGAACATGTAC
This sequence comes from Dasyprocta punctata, assembly GCA_004363535.1. Lineage (NCBI taxonomy): Eukaryota > Metazoa > Chordata > Mammalia > Rodentia > Dasyproctidae > Dasyprocta > Dasyprocta punctata. The sequence goes on along the minus strand of RJWM01013222.1, from coordinate 18,371 downwards.
TTTGGAGTCCTCATTTAGTGGAGTCTACATCTAAAGTTTTAATTCTTAGTTGGTTTTATTGTTAGTTCTACAATCGGAAAACACTTCATTCCATATAACAGAACAGCTATTCCCTAGAGCTTTAATTTTATACTTTTACAATTTTACCATGTCCATTGTTTATCTTTTTCTCTTCATTTCAGGCTTGTATTCTTTTCTCCCCCTTCATCTCAAGTTTTTACTTCTCCATTAAAGCTGCTAAAATACCCAGCGTGTATTTTAAACTGGCATTCAAAGTTCAGTGTAATTCTAAAGAGTCATTTACCTGTTTATATTAAAAATAGCAGACTTTCTTTTAACCTATTACTTTCTTCTTTATCAGATGTTCAGAGAATTCCAACTTCTTACAAGAACAGATATTTATAAGAAAACAAGGCATATTTTGGAATCCTATTCAGAAAACATACTGGCTGCTTTTTCTGTGGTGGACAATCCCATCAACACCGCACTGCACGAAACAATGAAACAGTGCCCGGATGAAGGCACGCAGCAATGTTAGTAACTGCGGGGAGCGGGGCGAGCTGGTCCGGTTACCTGTGTAATTCAGGACTTGGGAAAACACCGCTTTGGTAATATGATTCAGTAAAACAAATGGTGGAAAGGAAAAAAGAAATTTTCCAATGAGAATTAGAGTCATAAATTAAAAAACCACACTGAATACCGAAGCACACTGTATTGGGGAACTGGTGACCTGTTAATTTTATAAATCGAATCACAAGGGTGAAACATGACAAAATGATCTTGGACAGAGTACACAGTTCTTGTCTCTCTTGGCAGTGACCTGGAGGGCAGACTTGCGGTTTCAAGTTTTCCTAGAAGATGCTGGTTATAAAAGGCTGTGAACCACGCATCTGAGAAGGCTAGCTGGTTCCCCATAGAAGGCTGGGACAAACCACCACCACCACCACCACCACCACCACCACCAAAATCTAGATGCTTTATTATTAGCGTTGCCTAAAGTTGCTAAAAACCTCTTACTTGGCCTCTAAACGTGTTTGCTTTGACAGATATGAAGATGACAGCCACATGTTTACTCCTCCCAGATGTTTTTGGGGATGATCCCAACCTGTTTGTCGTTGTGAATGAGAAGGTAAGTAGCACGTTAATGGCCACTGGTTTGCCATTTTATGAAACAGTCATAGGATTTATTTGAAAGGACGGCAGAACATGAACTGTGTTTTGCCATATTTAAAAATATGCTGAAGTGCCACGAGCTCACGTATTGTAATATAGTTGCACTCTGATGTGTTTTATTGCTTAGTATTTTACATATCATGGGGTGGTGACTCCCTTCTTCTTTCCAGGTGCAAGTGTCCACGCCTGTGCTAGAAGTTAAAAACCCTTTTGACATCAATGTCTGTGAATTTTCTTTATACCTGGACAAGGAGAAGCTCACCAAGGTGGATGACTGTGTCACAGCCTTGGCAGCTTTAGTGGCTACCTTTCATATATTTGGAATCAAGTGCCCAAGAAGGCTGTCCCAAACCCTCAACTTCCTAGAGACGCTGATCTTTGACACACATCATCCTTATTTTCCTCGTGTGAAAGAAAAGGAAAAGGCAGTAGGACTTCAGCCCCCTGTCACTTAAGAGCATGCCAAATATTATACCAAAAGTTACCTGTGGGGCCGCGGGAAGCATGATAAATATCGTTTTAATGTAGGGTTGGGACAGAGGTAGGTATTAGCAAACCATCTTGTATTGAAGATGCTAGTGAATTTCAGCTTTTTCTGTCTTTACACTTCCTTAAGGTCTCTGTGAAATTCTGTAATAAATACCACTGACACGCTCTTTATTCATTTTGACTCGAGGGCTTAGAAACTCCATGATCAAAGTTATACTTTCAAGAATGCTTTGTTTTTAAAAGACATTATCTTCAAATCCTTTGGATTAGGGTATGGCCTTGCACTTAAATCCATGCGCCCACTTTTGGAAGATTTAATATGTAGAAGCTACAGCCTGGGAGCAGCCTCTATGGTCTGGACACCGCTTGCAAACAGTTTGACCCTGAACATTTTAGCAAGGGGTGCGTACCCTCCTGCTGGCCTTGCCCACGTGGCTGGTCTGTCCCCTGGCATTCTGATTTCCCACCGTCAGGGGCAGTGCAATCCCAAGGTCTTCACAGTGCTGGTCCATCTTGGTGGCACAGTTTTGCCCTGTGCTGTGTTCATCTTCTAGAGCTTCCCTCTTAGGAAATCAGGCCCCCACGTGCCCACCCACTGGCTATTGCCCAGGGCCCATCAGATGTGTGTTCAAAACAATGGTGGCACACAGTCCTTTCGGGCCCTAACAAGACTCAATATCTTCTCATTCTTTCGCAAGTATTTCAGGGGGAAAAATGATCAAAACTACAGTTCAAAGGTACCCCTTTGGTATTGTCATGAAAATATCCATGTTACTTACTAGTTCTCAACAATGGGAAAGGTGGTTTTGGAGACTGAAAAGAGACTGGCATGGTACATTATTTCCTGGGTTATTTCATCAAACTAACTACAAAGAAAAAAATTTAAAGAAGAAAGAATAGGAATTATGGAAGACACATTTTTATAATACACATGGCTGGAACTCTTGTAAAATATGTGTTCTACCATTGACATAATGACAGTCTGCCTTTCCTTCTACAAGGCTTTAGTCGGTGAGGTTAAAAGACCTGGGCCACGCACTAACCGTGTACACCGGAATGGGCGACCAAAGGAAATGAAACTGGTCACATATCTCCCTTTCTTCCTTTTCACTAAAATCTAGATTTCCTTCCTTGTAAACTGTGCCCTTATTTTTTCTCAAGTTGTTCCCCCTCCAATAGCTTTTTAATTCCGTGATCCATCTCTATCATTGTGTCCCGAGCTCTCTCAAGTCAGTTCTGAGATCCCTCTCCTCACGTGACAGCACTCAGGTGGGGCACAGGAAGGGGTCTGGGTGGCACTGCACAGACTCTGCAGCGAAGTCTGGCCCCAGACACAGTGGACCTGAGCTGCCCACTGGGGCAGGTTCCTGTCTGTTTCCTTATGTTTTCCAGTCATGCATCTACCCCAGCGCCGCGCTTGGGGCCGCCACTTGGTGAATATTCAGTATTATCTGACATTTCCTGTTTGCTGTGGGTCTTAGTCCATGGAATCTTGAAGTGGCAAGTGGCAGGCTGTGATAAACATTAACCCGGAGACAGGTTTCACTTGGCTTGTACAGTGGTTTAAAAATATTTAAAAATGCCTTTTAGATGGAAAGTCCATTTTCTCACTCTTCCCTTCTATACTACCCTAAGCCTGCTTCTCTTATTTCAGAGATTTCCTTAGTATCAGGGCTCCCTATTTTTTTTCCTTTAAAATGGATTATATCCTAGAAATCGAATAGAAAAAAAGTTTCTCCTCCCTGAGGTCTACAGAACCATATGTCACCCTAAGGATGCTGACTGCCTTGCCTCTAACTTCTGCTGACATGTCGCTGGGTGTATGGATGTTTCCAGAAAGATTTAAAAGTCCTTTCATTGCCACACATGCTTTAAAATGGAAAGGAAAAATTCCCCATGTGGATGAAGCCAACTTGATCTAAGAAAATAATTTTTGAAAATCTTGTCTCATTTTCTTGGGACACAGTTTGATAAACTAGTAAATCTTACAGATATACTAGGTAATTATCTTTTTCTATATCAGGAATCAAATGAGGGCCTCATGCACGGTACCGAAGAGCTCTACCACCAAGCTACACCCCCGGCCCTTATATTACGCTTGAGAGTCTGTTCTTGTTTCTATTTTACCTCTTCTATTTGAGAAACTGCCTTAAAAATAATACATACGTAAAAAATGATGTGTAATGAAAATTTTATTTCATTCATATCAGATATAACAAAGGCAACCTGAATGCTATATCTGTATAAATTCTGAACAGAATATAAAAAGTGGGGAGGGGACAACAAAGAAAACCTTACTTAGCAGATTCATGCAAAAAAGTGAAAGGGATACTGCAGATATCGCTGACCCTATTTTACCCTGCATCATGACAGGTACTAATAACTACTAACAGACTCCCAGCCAGGCACATGACGGGAGTCCTATGACAGAGAAGATGGGGCGGCAAGGTGGCGGGACTCTGCCTAGACTTCAGATAGCACGCTACTAACTTAATTTCTATTTTTAAAACAGTCCTTCAGTAAATGCCTAATCAAAATAACTGTTCCCTTAGAAATATATTTTTATAAAAGAAACACTGCCCGCTAACCGTTGACAGATAATCAAAGGATTTCCATGGAAAGTGTTTCCCAATGCTAACATATCAAGGCAAAGTATTCTAAAGAAGAAGGGATTGCTCTGGAATGGAGGAACTTGAGTAGCTGCTTTGGGATTCACGCCCCTCATCTGTGAGTACCGAAAACTCCATGTGTGTGGCGCCTGCTTCCTCACACCTTCCCTGTTCAGTAAAATCAATGCACTCTCCCTTCGGCCAGCCCTGAAGAAAACCTTACTGCAAAACTGGAGACAGCTCTTTATGGAGGAGTATGTCCACCAACAGAATGAGGCCTTCACCCCTGAAAAGCACCAGTTCCCTCCATGACAATAAGAGAAAAGCGCAAGATAATCCCACAAACAGTTCAAGATCCTTACAGAGCCCCCACCCCATATCCCACACACTCCTCCAATTCCCTCGGACTCATGTAAACACACAGGGCACCACGGCATGCAAGACTGATGCCACTCACTTATACTACCTATTTTATTTATGTTGATATATTTTATTTTTCAATTCCATTCTTTTATATACATGTTTTTGGTAATTATAGTAAAGATGCTGGTGAAAAGTAATCTGTTTAACATTTCATAATGCGTGCAAAAGTAAAAACACTGATTCAAAGAAAAGTAAGTTTTACAACTATTCAGCCCCACCAAATGATGACAAGCAGCTGGGCGATATCATGACTTGCAAAGTTATACTTAGCATAATGTTGCAATTCAAAATATGGCACAAAATGAACAATACAGGTAACAGTCCCGCTGGCTAAACTAGCCAGGTTTTGACTAATTTGGTTTTAAGTTGAAATTCAATTATATAAAAAGGTTTCCGAAAGTATTGAAAAAGAAAGTGTACATGAAAGAGAATTCAACAATGTTTACAAAATGCCAAAAATTCTTACTCTGCCCCCCATCCATAAATAATTAATGAAGTTCCCCCTTTCCCCCACCCCCCCAGCCACAAAAAGATTTACAAAGATAAATTTAGCTCAGTGAACAGAACCGAAAGATGACTGTTTTTAGACAGTACCTGGTTAAAAGCTCACGCACTTTCTTAAGAATTCATATATATTGTCTCTTCAAGGAATATAAATAATCCGATAGTGTTGCTCTTTTGAGTTTTGGAGACTTCTCATTTAAGAGTTATAACCGTCCTTGTGCTTTGAATAAAACATGAGCTGTAAAGCAGAAAGCCGATGGTACTTGGAGTTCACCATCTTCAAAGTTCATTGTGAGAATTCTTCTCTGCTGCCTTGAACATCAGAATAGAATTGAAAATTTTGAGAGCAGGGCCCAGCTTAATGCTCATAATTTTCACAATGTCTGTTTGGGTCATAAGGAGAAACGCTTCTCCATCAATTTGCTGAAACAGGGAAGAAACAAAAGAGTGTGAATTAGCTGGAGGGCGTGTTGTAGTAAATACCCACCATCAAACAATCAGATGACTTCTACACAGTGATTAAGAAGGTACACACTGGAGTTCAGGAGTCCAATGTTCTCCACATATATGGAGTTGTCTTATCTAAAACAGCAAGCCCATCTACGGACTGAGCTTGCTTAAAAACTTGGTTCCCTGGAAAACAGAAAGTACCTGTGTTTCCTACGATTACTCTGAATTAGGTGCTGAATTAAGAAAATGGAAAAATCTAGGATGTCCCAAATCTACTTCATAGTGTGGTAGGTTTTTAAATTAGAAAAGATAAACAAACAAATGTCTGTTAACATAAGCAAAAGATTACAGGTGAACCATCAGTTGCACGCTAACAATTTTTTTTAAATTAGCCTTTTATGCCAAGGGGAAAAAAAAAAACCTAGAAAGATGTTTATTTCCAGCAGAGTTACACTTAACTTTCACAAATAGAAGAAAAGCAATCCACATCATACTTCGAAGAATGTGAGACAGTTTTAGGAGCATCAGCTCTTCTGCGTTATCATGATTTGCAAAGTTATACGTGGGCCTCTCCTATGATAAAAAATCTGTGCTTCTGTGGTTAAGAGTACTTTGAGGTTCAAAGACAACACTGAGAAGATGACGTCTGGTTCGGTAGGCTGAGCATAACAACGGAGTTTGTGTGTGTGTGTGTGTGTGTGTGTGTGTGTGGTGTGAGACTTTCAGTTCCTGGGGAGTTCCGCTGCCTTGAGACACACTTCCTTTTGGGTTTTCCCACTTTGCACAAAAAGTAAAACATACTTTTGTTTTCTGTTATATTGGAAACTGTGACAGCAATGTATTACATTACGGGATTAAATCGTTCCTGCAAATTAAATGTGTTGTTGTCTAACTCCCACAGCCCCTTAAGATGTGATCTTATTTATAAATAGGGTCATTGCATATGCAATTTAAGGTGGGGCCTCAATGGAGTAGGGTAGACCCCTAACTGAAATTGACTGGTGTCCACAGGAAGAAAAGGGGAAATTCAGGCACAGATATGTAAGAGCGGGAAGGCAAGGAGGACACCATTTCTAAGTCAAAGGGAAAGGCCTGAACAGATTATTTCCTCAGAGTCCCCAGAAGGAAGCAAGCCTGCCCATACCTTGGCCGCTAGATTTCTTTAGATTTCTAGTCTCCAGAACTGTAAGACAATAAATCTCCAGTTTAGATCACTGATTTGTATTTGTTATGGCAGCCCTAAAAAATTAATAAACTCTGCAGAGTTCATGAAATAAAAGGGTGACAATTAAGTACTTTTTTTTTTTTTTTTTTTTTTGTCTGAGACAGGGTCTCACTATACAGTTCAGGCTGGCCTTGAGCTCACTTTGTAGTCCAGGCTGGTCTTGAACTCACAACAATCCTCCTGCCTCAGCCTCTCAAGTGCTGGGATTATTGACATGTGCCACCATGCCTGGCTCTTAAGCACTTCTTTCTTAAGATGTTCTTTTCTTCTAAAACTTTAAAAAACAAACCTCTGTAATCTAAATTCCCTACATAGTCTACTTCATCATTAACAACTAGAATCTTATTGCACTTCGAATAATAATTATGTGGGAAAAAATTTGCTAATTTCAGTAAAGGCATGCTGCTGTAGTAAGCTAGAAAGACATTCCGATGGGTAACCCGACTCTGTGGAAGGTATGAGGGTGACTGAGTGTTTTAGAGACGCCCATCTGGTCTCATTTACCTGAGCTATGACAGACCTCTCCTGACAAAGCAGAGTCAGGAGGAAAGCACACTACTGACATTTCCCCACCCCCCAGGCAGGCTGAGAGTGGTCCTGTAAGGCCTCAATGAAGATGTCACCCAACATGCTGGTTTCCCAAAGGGCGGACTACAGCGACTGACTGGTTTATTACAGATGTGGAGCCTGCCCAAGGCCTGCGGCAGCCAGCAAGTCTCCTCCCACACCCACAGAAGAGGGCAGCTGACAAGTAACCAAAGGTCATCCGGAGGACCGAGGGGCTGAGATGCCAAGAGTGGGGCCGAAGGTCTGACAGATTATTTATAAGGCTTTACTGCAAAGAAAGAAGTATCTAGAAGCCATGGTCAAACTCTGTATGTTACAGGCAAGCTGGTCTGAAGTATGGCCACAGGACGGGCCTCAATAGAATGAGGTGAACTTGATTTAAGAAAGTGTACATTTTAAGAACTGTGGGCCCAGCAATGTATTCTTGAGCTTACTTCTTGCTTGCTCTTGCAATGCATATACAGCATCTAACTCCAGAGAGGAAGTATCTTGCTAAAAAGAACAGAAAGGAGGAAAAGGGGTTTGGAGTTCAGTGTCCCCTCGTGTTCCCCTTCCCCTTGTCCTGTGGGCTCAAGCTCTCTTCCAATGCTTGAATTCTAAGTCCCAGTGACACACTCTTTGTCATTCTCAGAGTACAAATGCATGAATATATTCATTCAATAAAAATGTACTAAATATTCTCTTCCAAACACTCTCAAGGGCCCATGCACAGAGCAATACAAATAAAAACAAAATAAGCTAATAGGTAGGCAAGCCAAAACTCTGTGGAGTTCACATTCTAGTAGTGGGGAAGACCACAAGCAATAAGCACACAAATTAATTAGTAAGTTAGAAGGTGATTAGGGTTATGAGAACACAGAGCTGGTCAGGGAGATGAGTGAGCACATGTGGCAGCAGACGGCACTTTGAAGTAGGACAGTCAGGGCAGGACTAACCAAAACATTAGCATCAGCAGAGAGAGCTGTATGACCATCCAGAGGGAGAGCAGACCAGACAGAGGGAAGAGCTGGGGCAGGCGGGACAATCAGAGGCTTGCAGGAGGCTGGTATGTGGATCAGCAAGGGGCAGCATAAACAGAGACCAGGAGGCAAGAGAGGGAAGGAGGGGTCAGACTGTGGGCTGCTAGGACTCTGGCTCTTATTCTCAGATATGAAGCTCCTGGAAGGGGCTGGACAGGGGAGAGGCATGATCTGACTTCAATTTTAGCAGCATCACCTGGGCTGTGCTGCGAGTAGAGGGCAGAGTAGCAAAAAGGGAAGCAGAGTAACCTATCAGGAGGCTACGCATGAATCCAGGTGAGAGATGATGGTGCTCACACTAGCACATAAGTGACGAAGGGTGTAGTCAGAATCTTCATGTGTTAAAAATTAACTTGATAGGATATGCGCTATGGAAAACAGTTAAAGATGATTTCCAACAATAGCTGAACCTAATATATCTACTTCGCCTTTTAGAGATGGCTTGTAAGACTTTAAATTTCTTATGATTTACTTCGAACCAATACCCACTGATTATGTGAGATACTCCTAGGCAAGAACTGTTTTACGGCTTTTAAAGCATCTTTCTCATCTAAGCATTATACAGAGTAACATTCACAAGGTAGGAATTTAGCAAACTTCCACCAGATGTGTGAATAAAGGAGTGACTGGATACATGCATGCATGATACATTTGGACAGAGACTATTAACTGCTCCGCTCCTCTGAAGAAAGATCGGCTTGGAGGAAGAGTGGTACCTGAAAAGAGTCTCCAGACAATAGCCATGTTACAGTTTTTATCTAGCTGTCCCTCAAGAGCCTCATATGCTCAAAGGTGGGGTTTCCGGAAGAGGAATGGACCATGGGGGCACTATACCTGACTTGTTAAGGGGCAGGACCTGTCAGGCGAGGAAGTGACCTGGAAAGGTGTAGCTCCCTCCTTTTTCTCCTCCTTTTTCTCTTTCCTTCCTAAGAGCCATGATGCGAGCAAATTCTTAACTATGCTCCTCTGCTATGCTGTCCTGGCCCTGGAACCAGTGGACTACAGACTGAAAACATGAGCCAAAATAAACTTTCCTATGGGTGTTGGGTATTGTGTCCAGTGATGAGAAAGTGATTAAGACAGATTTGGTTGCTGCTGTGAACACAGGGACCATGTGGTTTAGAAGCCTTAAGAAGTGGTTCATGGAAGGAGTTTGGGAAGGTTTGCAGATATGGCCCCAGAATACTGTAAACTGAGCTTAATGGAAGATTCTTGTCATTGCCCAAAAGACCAGAATATTAATGAAAATGCAGATGGTAAAGACCAGACTCAGGAAGTTTCAGCTGGAAACAAAGTCTCCATTGGAAGTTGGACCAGTAGCCACATGTGTCATCCTCTGGAAGAAAGCTTGTCTATGTTTTGCTTATGTCCTGAGATTTTTTGATAGACTAAGGTTAAGTGTGGCAGAGTAATTAATTTGGCAGAAGAAATTTGAGACAGCCCAGTGTTCAAGCTGTTGTATGGGTACTATTTAGAAAGATTCACACTGAGAAACAAGTGCAAAAGGCCCATTTAAAAAGGATTCAGATAGGGCCTATAAAGTTGGAGCAGAATAGAGCTTTGCTGCTGAAAAAATTAGTACTAAAAAGAAGCTAAGTACTTTATAGCTAGACAGTAAGAAAGACATACATGATCCCTTGAGCTCATGTGAGAAACCATTAAGACTCTACACTCTGTGGGCTCAAAGATGCAAACATGACAAACTTTGAAGAGAACTCCAGGGCACCCTCTTTGAAAAGGGCTGGTGAGGGTACTGGTTTCCCAGGATTTGGTTCACAGTGTTAAGCCATGTAAGCACTCAGAGGCCTCTGTAGCCATGGTCCAAGGTGGCCTGGCTACTGCTCAAGCCAGTGACTTGGCCTCAAACACATGATGCTGGTTTTACGGGTGTGTAGAATGCTGCAAGGGTTGTAGGGTCAGGAAGGCTTCCACTCAAACTTCAGAAGGCCTGGGAGGCCAGGCAGTGTGCTCCTGAAAGGGCAGTGTGTGAAGCTGTGAGGCTGAAGCTAAAAGTACGGTGGAGACCTCAGGAAGTTGGAGATGTCAGGAACGTGGAATGTCTACTGAGGCAGGCCATGGGCAGTGAGCAAGCCTTCCTGAGAGACCACAGGGATGGGGTCACAAAAGGCATCTAGAGTTCATAGCTCACTATAACTGGTGTTGGATGCTGGACATGGAGCTACAGGATTTAATGTTTGCTCTGCTGGGTTTCAGGATTGCTTTGGTCCTATTCTTTCCATCCTCCTGTTCTTCCTTTTTGGAATGGTATGTATGTCCTGCGGCACTGTATGCTTGAAATATTTGACTTTCTTTTTGATTTTTTACATGCCACAAATAAAAAAGTTATACAAAGAAAGACCACAGCAGGACACGATAGTGTGCACTTATAATCCTAGCTCCCTGGGAGGCTGAGGCAGGGAAAACTGCAAGTTTGAGTGCACTCTGGCAACTTACTGAGACTGTCTCAAAAAAAATTAATTCATTAAAAGGGCTGATGGATGTAGCTCAGCGTGGAGCCTCAGGGTTCAATCCCCAATACCACTAAAGGAAAAAAAAAAGAAAGAAAGAAAGAAAGAAAGAAAAGAAAAGAAAAAGGAAAAGAAAAAAAGAAAAGAAATGTCACATCATTTTGAACTTGAATCTTTATTAAATAATGAAACAGACCTATATGGATTATCTGATTGTCAACAGAATAAAAAATAGAATTTAGAAAATAGACTATAAATTTACTTTAAAAAACTTATCATTTTCCAAAGCAATGACTCCTTAAAAAAGGAACAGCAGCTTCTTGCATGTGTCTAAGTCTATTCAGGGATGGGAAGTTCACTGAGATGGGTCTATGCAGACACTCAGGAGTTAGGGAGAGAAACTCAAAATGTGAATAACTGGCAATTAAAGATTATCTCAAAAGAAAACATGGCATTTCTGCAAAAGCTGTACATCAGAAGAGGGATGTGGATTTTATCAGGCTTCCATCGAAAGCACAAACTGCATCTGAGTATGTGGTTGACAACCAGGTGCTGTGTCTTTTAAAGTTTTAAAAGTAATCCTTAACTGTATTGTTTGATCACAAATCACACATATTACTAAGAAATGTGTAAGATTCAAGGGACTGTTTTCAGGAGGAATAATGCTATTTATTATAAGCATCAAAACGAGTTAATATTGATATTGTTAGGTTTTAAAATAAAATAATGGGACCTTATTTTTATTTTATTAAAAGTGCTGCTTATTGCTGTCTTTGGCTTTTTTCTATGTTATGAATGGACTAAGTGCATGCTACTAAGTTTTGTGGGGGTTTTTATAGTGAGTCTAGCAATCAGAAAATACTACTTACAAATATTCCTCTGGATCTCACCTTTCTCAAGACATTTTTTACATCTGATCAGTGCTGTCTACTGAAAACTATGTATCAGTTCATCAACTTTAAAATACCCCATCCCTGCCTGACAGTGCCAATTCAACACCTTTTCCCGTCCACTGCAATGCAGGGCTTTGACCTCATTAAGTACCGTACTGTACTGTACTGGAACACTTACTTCATCCTTAAATACCTTTCCATGTTCTTCGCAGCCAGGCAAGCTCTGTATGAATTCTGACACCTGTCAAAAACAACACCAAAACTTTCAGTTTAAGAGAAAAGTCAGAATCTGCTAAATGCTGTGTGTTCAACACATTTAGCCTAGGTGTTCCAGGCATTTCTCTCAGAATAATTTCTTCTCTTTCAGGAAGAAAAAAAATAAACCCAAAAAATCCACAAAACAAAGAAACAAAAAAAAACTCAGCTAAACCCTACTTAACATTCAATGTGCTCCCCTCTTAATCCAATACTACTCTTATCTGATACTTGACCAAAAAAAAAAAAAAAAAAAAGAGAAGGGAAAGAAAATGATATGCATATTTGTCCATATACCTCATCTGTGCTCCACTTGGACACCCTGCTAGCAGGGATTCCAGCGACAGTTGGAAGCAGTTTGCTTTGCTGCTCCCAGCGCAAAGGCAGACATGGAATTGGGGACTTGAAGGACAGAAACACAGCTGACCGTCGCTGTGCCTGTGGCATGGTAGGCTCCTCCCGGGCACCTGATAAATTAAAGCAGAGGGGAATTCACTCCCTGAGAAGCAGCAACAATGTCCTACATGCCATGCATTTCCCCCAGAAAATGAGACTGAAGGAACAAGACAGCTAAAACACGGGTTCCTCCAACATCATACTCACTGAATGATTACACTCTCCTTTGTTGTCAAACAACTTGTACCTTCTATGTACACACTTGCTGCAGCACTCACTATTAAACACCCCCTTCATCATGTGGTTCAATGTTGACCTTAGATGCTTCAGATAAGAAATGTGCCTCACAGGTGTAGAGGCAAGGAAAGTAACTCTCACTGTAGGAAACTGTTATTTGTTTTGCTTTCTACTTCTGATGGCCAAAAGAAAAACAGTTGCCAATTTGCATGTTTCAGTGCAACAACGCAGTATAAGGAGTAGTTACTATTTGTTCTTTTCTCTTTTCTCCTCTCTCTTTTCATTTCAGCCTTGTTTTGTTCTTTCCAACTTACTAAACACATTGACTTTTTAAACAGCCAGTACATGAGATAAATTATTGCAATAAAAATAAAACAGCAGAAAGACAAACGGCTTGTCACTATTTCTGAAAATCAAAACTAAAACCATGGAATATTCTATGTGCTAGATTTTAGAACACAAACCTAGTTTGCTGCTATCTTCCTAAAACAGGAATTGCCAGTCATTGTCTAGCAAATGGCTTTTGTCTTGGGACTCTTGACTCAGAGCTTGTCAGGGATGGTGTCCTCCTGATTTTCTAGAACAGAAACCCTTTCTGGAAACCACTTCCTCAAAGCCCTGCAGAGGAAAGGCACCTGCTCCACATTTACCCACCCCTCCACCCAGCGTGGCTTCAATTCCACCACAAATCCTCGCCAAGCAGCTACCTAGTTCAGGCTTTTGCATCTCTAAGAAGATAGGCAGGTAAGATTCTTTCTTTCCTTGTAAGATTACAGAAATTGTTTCTGAATCTTCACAAGTGAACATCCTCAGGGAACCAACAACTGGATCAAACTACTCTGCTATAAAGAAAGATAAATCTGAGTAATATAGGAAAATGGATTCACCTTGAGGCCACACTGCTAAGTGAAAATAAATCAGATGCACAGGCTGAAATATCGCATGGTTTCTCTCATCTGAGAAACCCAAGTATAAATAAATTAAAGAGCAAAATAAAAAACTGATAACAGGAAACAGGGAGTTAGATCTTTTGCAAATGAAATCTCTCTTGGACGATAAGAGGAGAAGGGGACATAACAGGAATTAGGATGTGTTCTGCACTTGTACCAACGGCCTATGATGAACGTGATCATTACACACTGCAAACATGGACTAATAAAAAATTCGACAATGACAGCAAAAATAAAACATGGTCAGCACATCCTTCCAACCACACTCCTTCCCTTTCATCCAGGTGGCCACTTCCCTTCCCACACCATCATTTCGTCTTCATTTCTGGGACAGTGTTTAAATGGGAATGCTGGTATGGGCTTCTTTCTCGGCAGCATGTTTGTTACACTCATCTACACTGTTGCCGTGAGCTGTCATTCACTTGCTCTTTGTTGTAAAGTTTTTCATTGTTGGAATATTCAACAGTCAGTGTGAAGCTGATGGACACTAGGGTTGTCTTCCATTTTTGATATGACCATCAATGCTGGTGAAAGCATGACTGCACATGCCTTTTCGTGTGAACATAGGTATGCACTTCTGTGGCATAAATACCAAAGGGCAAAGCTTTGAGGTCAAAGTGTTTGCATCCAGTAAGCCTCAGCAAATTCTGACAGTTTTCTAAAATCACTGTACAACGTACACCCACCGACAGCCTAGGAGCTCCACTGCTGCACAAGCTCACAAATGCTTTGTGCTTCTTCTTCACTTTAACCATTTTGTTTGCTTTTGGTACCGGGGATCGAACTCACCACCTCGTGCCTGCCAGGCAGGTGCTTAGGCCACTGAGCTAAATCCCCAGCCCTTACTTTAACTGTTTTGGTGGGTGTACAGTGATACACATTGTGGTTATGATTGTATTTGATGACTACTGATGTTTACAATTGTTTCCCATGTTTATGGTCCATATTAAGACAGTCTCTCGTGACATACATGCTGATGTTTATGTCCACTTTTTCCCCACTGGGTTGTCTTATCTTTTTCACACTGATTTATAGATCACCTAAATATATTCTGAATGAGAATCCCTTGTTGGAATATTTATTATAAATATCTCTCCTACTTTTATCTTCCTTTTTACCCTCTTACTAGGGTCTTTTGAAAAATGGAAGTTCTTAACTATGTTTCATTTATAATTTTTTCCTTTCATGGTGTTTTATATGCCTACTGAAGAAATAACTGCTTACCTCAAAGTCATGAAGAGCACCTACTCTGGTTTTTTCTGAATATCTTACGACCTACCTCTTAAATACATACATACATATACATATACATATATATATATATTTTGTTGTTGTTGTTGTTGTTGTTGCTGTTGTTGTTGTTTTGTGGCACTGGGGATCGAATTCACAACCTCACACCTACCAAGCAGGCACTTAGGTCACTAAGCCAAACTCCCAGCCCTAGTTTCTTGAGACAGGATCACACTATGTACTTCAGGCCAGCATTGCACTCACATTGTAGCCCAAGCCTGCCTCAAACTCACAACGCTCCTCCTACCTCAGCCTCCTGAGTGCTGGGATTAAAGGTGTGCGCCACCATACCCAGTTCTGCCTCTCATATTTAGATCCACAATCTATTTTAAATATATTTTCTGTACATTTATGAAGTAAAAATCAATACTACTGCTTTTTCTGCATGGATTTCTAATTGCTCAACCACAATTTCCTTCCCCACTGTAATGTAGTGCAGGTCTTCATAGGCACATAAATGTGGATTTCCCAGATTATCTGTTTTGTCCCTTGGCCTCTCTACCTCACTCACAGTTAATTACTAACACATATTCAGTGTCCTGATATCTCTGATACTGGTCTTCTTCAAGACTATCTTGACTAGCTTGCTCCTTTTCATTTTCATATATATTTCAAAATTTGGTTGTAAACAAATGCTGAAATTCTGATTAGGTTTTCCACTGACTATGGATAAATTTGGTAGAATGTGACAGAATTCACACTATCAACTCTTCAATCCATGAATATTGTATACCCCGCTATTTCTGTGAGTCTTCTTTAATATCTAGTGTTTTGCGATTTTCACTAAAAATCTTACATATCTTTTGTTCAATTTATTCCTATGTGTCTGTTTCCTGACGCTGCTATAAACAGCACAGATTTTTTACAGTAATCCATTTCCTATTGTTGTGTCATAATTATCTGCAATTTTTCTTTAAAAAAAAAAAACCTAATCGAAATTTTAAATTGCCCTGAATGTTAGAAAGTAACTACACAGTGTCCAACATTTATTTGGCTGGAGCTACTACGTACTGGTCCTGGTTCTGTCCCACTGGGTTCACACAGAAAAATTGCTGTCACCCCACAGGAAAGACTTCAGGTCTTCAAACACTTAATTTTTGAAAGTCCTTAAGATCTCCCTTTCTATATTTGATTCAAACAATCTCAAGGTTTCAGATCCTCGTCTTATTTTACTGAATATTGTGATCTAAAGCTCTAAGCCACCGTGTTTGTTATTATTCTTTTAAAATCATCCAGTGTTCAAGATTTTTTTGTTGTTTGTTTAGCAAAAGGAGGAGTAGGGCAGGAACACTGTTCAGTGGCAGAGCATCTGCCTACACACAAGACTTTGAGTTTGATCTTCAACACACGCATGTCCGCATGCACACACACAGTATAACTTAAAAGCATTCCTTTCACCTCAGATATTCCCAACAGTTTAGTAGTTGTTTGAAATACAATTTGTGTATACTTCACAAGACAGGCTATATCAAATGGTAAGATTTCCAATTCCACAGCCGAGTAAAACAGAGCTTACTTTATCATCTGTACAGTGACTGCTTGACAGTCGTCTCTTCTGAACCCATCATTTATCCTATCATATAGCTCTACCACTGAGCACTTTCACGCCATCACTGTAACTCCATTCTGTTTCCTGATAAAAGTTACATTATTCACAGATCATTTTTAATGCACCCGCATTATTCCTTAGAAAAGTAACTAAGCCATCCTGAATGACTAAAAGTATACAGCTTATCTATATTTGTGGGACTTTGACATGTCTTTGAGTCAGACACTGCAAACACGCGGTACACACATACACCAGTCCAGTCCTAGTACCAGTTCTGAATCCTTCACTCTAAGCCTCTCCTTTCTTTTGCTGATTCTTCTGTACTGGCTGATGCCCTAGGATATGGTGTTATTTTTGACAAATGAGGTATCAGTAGTGTTTGTGTCACAGAGCACACTGTCTCCTGTAGTTTTGACCCAGAAAGAAGACAGTAACTTCAACTGAGTGAATCTGTATTTGATTCCTTAAACTGCACAGGAAAGTGACTCCAGATTTTCTGTTTTAACAAGGTGGCATGGACTAAAATAAATCCAAACAGACTCTGGTGCCAGTAGTTGGCTCAGGGTCAAGAGTAAGGAAGGGCAGGATTAAAGGTGTACATACACAACAACTTAGGAAAACTCAGTCTTTTGTCCCGGAAGACATTTCTGTCACTGCCCTTTTACAAGGGTTCTACTTATTTCCGCCCTCCTTCCAAACCATCTGCCTGCAGGGATAGATAATTCTAAGCAGTTTTCTGTAACTGTAAAGTTTCTTGAAATAAATGTTGACCAGAAAGGTCTGGTCCAACCATTTTCCCACCTGCCCCATTTGGTTAGTTTTGACTCATCGCTGATGCTCTACGCCAGTGACGAAAGTGAAACCGCAAGCTCTAAATGCCTCACCGCCTGCTAGTGTCAAACAACAGCGTGAAGGAGCTGTGGGCCAGGTGCAGAAACTGAGACCCACCCTGAGGCGCCCACACCACACCAAGAGCCAGGAGCCGCCCAGGATGTCAGGCCACAGGGCGGCCCACGACACACTAGGTCTTCTGTGTCCTGTGGCAAACACAGCCCTCATCAGGAGGATGAGCTCCCAAGTAAACCTGACAAAGCGGGCCAGAATCCCTCCGCTGTCACAGAGGCCTCAGCGGAAGGCATTCCACAGCACCGCGCTACGGATCACAGGCTGGTTTCTAAATGCTCACCCCGGTTTCTGATATATAGGAAATACCTGGCAAAGAGTGAAACAACTCCTATGCTGAAAAAAAGGTAATTCATATCCAGTATACTATCCTAATGGATAGTATACTGGATATGAATTGGCAAAAATAAAGATGAGTCTTTAACCCATCTAGGCTAATTTTCAGGTGGCTTTAAGATCAGCTTACTGTGAAAGGGAAAAAAAACAAAGGCAGAAGAAAGGAGATACATCTGCTGACATTTTAAAAAATGGTTACTAACTGATGAATAAAATATAGAAGGATAATGATATAGCTTAGGGAAAATAAATGGATCTGAAGTACCAAGGAATATAGACACAATTAACTTCTAAGAAAATCTCAGGCATGAAAGATTATTTTGACAATCATTTCGAGGTTAACAATTCAAACAGCAAACCAACTGCTACAGGCAAAAACGAAGCCAGATTTTTTTTTCCAAGTGAGAATCTAGCACATTACAAAATACCACTTTGGAGGCACGGATCAGGACTAAACATGGACTGCCTTCCGGGGTCCTGACTGGGACCTTGGAGGAGAACGAGAGGGGCTCCTCGCGGGGCCCCCGCCCGGCCCGAGCGGCACAGGCACGGATCAGGACTAAACATGGACTGCCTTCCGGGGTCCTGACTGGGACCTTGGAGGAGAACGAGAGGGGCTCCTCGCGGGGCCCCCG
>RJWM01013221.1:0-53935 GCA_004363535.1 Dasyprocta punctata | reverse complement strand
ACGCTGTGATTTTCTCTTCGAGATATGAAAGACTATCTTTAGTCTCTTTCAGGTGGTTCTGCCAACTTTTATTGAAGTCTTTGAGTTCCTGGTATTCTCTCTGAATCTGATTGATGCATTCTAAGTTTTTATTTTTCTCATTCTCAATCTCCTTTGATTTTCCGTCCTCCACCTTTCTGGCTATGTCTCCTTTAGAGGCACTAAAGGATTGCCCTATTATTAATTTCATTTCAATTCTCAGTTGGGCTAACAGAGCTGCTTTAATTTCTTTCATAGCTTCATGGAGTTGTCTCCCCACTTCGGTTGTCATCTCCTCTGAGAGTTTAATTTTTGGACTCCCAACCTTGTCTGCCTTTACTTCAATCAGGTTTGTGCTGCTTGTATCGGAGTCCAGAGAGCGCCCTCTCCCTTTCCTTCTTGGCATTTTCCTGGGCTCTGCTGTGTTTCCCCAGGCCTCCTCGGCTCGGCAGATGTCTGGTGAAGTGCGCGTGGATAGGGCCGTCCACCTAATTTCCTCTATCACCCCCAGGGCGCCCGTGTCCACCTAATTTCCTCTATCACCCCCAGGGCGCCCGTGCAGATTCCGCCAGGACCCTCCAGGGCCTGGTGTGGGCAAGGAACCGTGCCTAATTAGGTGCAGTTCCAGTCTCAAGATGGAAGCCTGTTCCTCGCTCTCCCTGGGGAGTGGGGGGTGGGGGGCTGGGGCCTGCCGAGTTTACTCACTCACCAGCTCGCGACCACCTCTTTCCACGATCGATAGCTGCCTCCGCCGTTTCCGCCTTAGCTGTCTCTGGAGGCCTTAGCCACAGAAGTTCAATCGTGCATCTCAAGCACTTTAATCGCACCTTCCCAGTTTGAGTCTGCGTTGATTGGATTGAGCTCGGGTCAGAGGCGCTGCCACCTTTGTTTGTTTACTTCTTCTTTTTTTTTTTTTAACTCTTTCTGTGGGCTACAGTTCTCATCCTAGACTCCTCCTAGGTCCTGAGGATCCATCTCCCTCCCCTTTCCTTCTTTCTGTTATTGTATTATTTTGTATTCCAGCATTTGGGAGGTATATTCCAGGGAGCCTCCCTACGCTGGAGTCATCAGGTTGGCCATTTTGCAGGAAGTCCCAAAAATTTGTTTCTAGACAAAGACTAATATGTAGAATATACACAGAATTAAAAAATAAATCAGATTCCCCTAAATTTAAAGACCTAATCCAAAACTTGGCATTTGAAATGCATAATAGACACTTTTGAGATTAAGAAATAAAACAGCAAATAAATATATGAGAAAATGTACACATCACTTGTCATTTGAGTCATGCAAATTAACACAACTCTGAGATTCCATCTCACTACAGAAAAAATGGCAATTATCAAAAAATCAACCAAAAATATTTTTGACACATCAAAAAATAGTTTTGGGTAATAATTTATTACTTGGGAAAAATGACAAGTACTCATGCTTTTTTGCTTGTATCTTAGGGTCCCACTGCTTACAAAAGATGAAATCATACTGATAAAACAATACACTGATGGTGACAAGACTATGTACGTAAGACTCTGTAGTGCCACTGAATTTTCTACACAGCATCCCAATCTTTTGGTAATATTTCCCACCACCTAATCACAGTTTGTACCATTGAAAACTTTCCATTGGAACAGGGCTTTTGTCAGGTAGGAGAGAGTTGTGCATAATTTGATTAAGAAAGAACTGAAGAAAATATTGAAAAGAAATTTAAGAAAAGTGTCAGCTTTGCAAAATACGAAGTTTTACTACAAAAACTGTACAATTAAAATGATAGATATTTTATTAAAATATAAACGTAATCGATATTTTACTAGTATAAATGAAACATAAGAATATATATTTAAAAATATTTTGTGTTAAAATACATTAAATGCTAAAACATATTTAAATATATGCTAATTTGGTTCATTTATACTACTAGTTTCTCTTAGTTCACTGAAAAAAGGTTTTGTGTTAACATCTGTTTCTTTCTTATAAGAGAGAATCTTTTTGTCACCATCTTATAATCTGAATACTTTCAAGATACTGAAACACAGTGTAAAACTATTGTCCTTTTCTTATTATTTTGTCATGAAATTTTATTTTTATTTTTTCATACAGCAAAAAATGAACAGATAAGATGTGAAAAACTAAATAAAAATTAGAATAAATAGAAAAATATTTTTATATTCTTCCTAAATGGTTCAAGGTGTTCAAAATGGCTTAGTCCAAAGAATATTTTCCATTTTGTACATTATGATTGTGTAATTTTTGTTTTTACAAGTATTGTTACTATTACCACTATCATCATTTAATCAGATTGTACAGATATTCTGCAATTTTATGTAGAATTACTGACAGTTATCATAGTTGGTGTAATATAATTTAGTTTATCTCCTTTCATTTCATTTTTGTCATTTTAAAGTTAAATCTTTGGAACTTCACTTAATGACAGAAAGAATTTGCTTAATTGATAAAAAGACTCATCAGTATATTTCCCTTTTCAAATTGACAGTAGTTTATTTGAAATCTTATTGTCAAATACGTTGTATAGTAGCTATTTAAAACTCTTCCAGTGCTAAAATTGACATATTTCCTAATATTTCTTGTCATTAGTTTTTGACTCTATTTGTTTCTGTTTTTTTTTTTCTAGTTTCACACTATTGGAAAATTGTATGTATATACATATATATATATATATATATATATACGCACACACATACACACATATATGTATATTATCAGCCATTATATCTTTTGATGTAGTGCTTTTGCTTTTTGTTTTACATTTTGGTTCTAGTGCTTAAGTTTTATATGTCAGAATTTTTTCATTGTTTGCTGCTTATACATCCTATAGCCTTTTCTATTTCATAGATTTATTGCTTGTTGTTTCAGTTGAGAAATTATACTCCCTAAATGTTATGCCCAGAATTTTTAATTCCACTTATTTTAATTTATAACTCTAGAATATGCTTTTCATTTTTCTATCGTTTCCAGATCTTTTTGAAAAAAAAAATCTCCAATTTTGTCTTATTTCTATATTAATCATAGTTACTTCAAGTGTGTGTCTAACATAGTGATTTTCTGGTAATAATAATAGACTTTATGGGTCACTTTATACAAACGGCGACTGAGATAACTCATAATTGGACTTCATTCCATGTAAGAAACGATCTATTTTGACTTCACACTTACTCTAAGGGTCTAAGTGGAAAACTGGGTGTTTCCCAGGTCTTCACCTTGGAAGCACACAGAGCTGGACCTCATTCTGACAGTCTGTGAGTCAGTGCTGTGCTCTTCCCGGCTCGCAAGCTTCTCAGTGATTTCATTCAGTAAAGGCACTGCCCCAGATTTTCCAACTAGAGCTCTTGGATTCTCCTCCCTCTCTAATCTTGGCTTACTCATCTTTCATTTTTTAATCACTCTGTGGAGAGTTTGATAAAATATTTGTCACACTTTTATAGTTTTTGTAACTAGGAGCGACGGAATGAAGCATGCAGATTTTCATTAGAGTTAGTGTAGTATTTTTGCTTATATTCTGAATGACATGATCTGCTATCATTTATGTTTAGTTCCTGTTACTTAATCTGTCTTCCATTCTTTTTCTTTTTTTCAGTTTTTATTTTTATTTACATGTTTGTGCTACATTATGATTACAGTCCTCATGAGGAGTTGGTAGAAGCATATAACACATTTTAATTTGTTTTTCTTCCCCTCCCCCCTCTCGCTCTCTCCCTCTCTCCCTCCTCCTTCCATCTCTTGGTCCTTTTCCCTTTTGTAAAGGATCTATCTCCCACATTTTCTTAATCCTTTTATCTTTGTGCCTTCAAAGAAAATTTTCAAGTCTATTTTCTGATTTACCAATGCAGTGTTCTGCCTGTATTATAAATTGAATATGCCATTCTTCCACTTCATTTTCATCACATAGAAAAATGCTTTATTTCAATAAATTTAATTGATCATTTGTCAAATAAGTCTATGATGTTTATAGTATCATGCTTCTTTTCTTGTGTTTTTGGATATACTTGGTAAATCTTTAAGCATCTTTGAATAAACTTAAATGATTTTTTGATATTCTTCATTTCTGATGCTTTCTGAAACTCAACTTATTATTTATGGTTTTCTCTGGCTCTTCCTAATGATAAATTAGTGTTTATATTATCTTAAAATTTTAACCTGTAAGGGCTGGGGATGTAGCTCAGAGGCACACTTGCCTGCCTAGAAAGCACAAGATCCTGAGTTCCATTCCTGGTGAAAAAAAAAGAAAAAAAGTTAATCTGCAAATATATCTGTTTGCAGGTCTTGTGCTATGGATCTACACTGAATGGCTGGCCCACCAAAGGATTTCTTTCTCTAGTATTTATAGTGTTTCAATTAAAAGATTCCTAAAGCATAAAAGAAATATCCACTTGAACAGCAAAACCTAACATTGTCACTCAGCTGAGGGTTTTTTCCTTCAGTTTGGACTGAAATCAGGAATAGACTAAATGCAACAATTTTAGTGTGAAGAACTCTGAAATTACAACGTCAGCAGCTATCAGCTCTTTGAGTTAGTAGCCTTTCTTGCTACTTGGAGATAGCAGTTGGTGGCCTTTGGGACCAGCAGTCCTTAGCGACACCGGCTTTTAGTGTCAAAAGTCAGATTACTTTCTTTGAAATGCAAATCATGAACAGGCAAAATGTGTCACCAAAAAATCTGTTGGGATTTATGTAACAGTAAAAGGAAGAACAGCACAGAGTGATCTAATGAAGGTATGGTGCAGTTACTTATGTAGGGAAACAAAGGTGTTTACACATTTGCAGTACTGATCTTCCTGTTTAGACCTGTGCATGAGAGAGACCTCTTGAGACTGGACTGAGGATGCCACAGATTGGCTATGGGATGGTGTCGCCTGGGGATAGACTCATGGTCTTAGCTTTCCACAGCCAAAGGGATAGTGGGGAGTGTTCATGGAGTATCTAATATACCCAATGCTGACTGCAAGACATTTCAGACAGAAGCCACAGAAGAACAGGAAGAAGTTCCTTTTGGAGAGTGTAGATCCTTACTCTGCTCTTCACTATCATAGCACAACCTGGTGGCTACAAATTATTAGGGAAGACGAATTTTCTTATGTATGCTTAGGGGTAGAAGAATATATTTTACCTGTGCAAAGGTGGAATTCTTTCCCAAGTTTGTATTTTTTAAAAAAGATATGTTTGCTCAGGAGAAAAAGCACCTACTCTAGTGTATCCACTAAGGCATTACACCCTTTCATGATGCCTCACAGGAATTAGAGAAACTGTGTGAACAAAAATAACATCAGTTTTTACTTTCTTCCTTATTGAAGACTGGTTATTTCCTCTTCTGGCTTGTTATCTTTTTTTTCTTTACCAAATCCATTTTATTTCAAGGAAAAAAAAACTAAAGCAAACTTTCAAAGCACACCAATCAGAGGCAACAGTGGTACATACATTGTGCATTGTCATCCCCATATCAGTCACCCAGAGCACAAGACATCTGCTTACAGCTGTCTGAAAAATACCAGTACAAATCTTTCTCTTCACTGAACTCAGAGATGGTTTGATATTTTTATTAGTGAAATTTACATTTTTATCTAAGAGTAATAACTATGTGTGTTTTCTGTATTCCAAAACAAAATATATTTCCTTCATTCCCAAAGATTGTGGTAGTATTTTGTTCATATTAGAATTGTCTTTCCATTGTATAGTCTGCATGCTCCAAATAGTCATTTTCTTTTTTCTTTTGACTAGAATGTTTCCTCCTATTCATCACCACTTTTTTTTCCAGAATCAGTGTAGTGTTTAGGATAGTGTTCATGTGATTGGTTTTGGAATTTGCTTGGGCGTTGGTGGATGGAATTCCTGGGTGCTGCATGGGTCATGGGAGCAGGGCGGGGTGGGGGCGGTGTCCTGGTTGAATCCTCACACTTCATCTCTGTTCCCTGCACTACTTCCTTCCTCAATTCACTTTCCTATTATTAAAATAGATAATGATAGTAGATAAATTTTAAACTTATCTATTTCATACTCTCTATGAATATTCTTTGATAATGTTTTTATTATGATAACCATGTTGCAACTTAACCTTAATGAATGCTTTTAAATCGACTGAAAGAATATAACTATGTTTTCAAGCATTATTTTTAAAATAATACAGAATAGTTTTATTGTTTTGTTTTGCTTTTGGTTTTCTTGAGACAGGGTCTGACTTCAGTTTGATCTGACTTCAAACTCACAGCAGTCCTTCTGCCTCACCCTCCAGAGTCCTAGGATTATAGGCATGTGCCACCACACCCTGCTGCATGGAATGGGTTGTAAAAAGAAAGCAACGCATGTCTTAGGGTTTTTAGGTCACCTTCTCCCCTTTGGTATATATTATATCTCTGAGTGAAAATCAATTTTAATTATGTTAATTAAAAACTCTTAGTTTTGGACAAAAATTAATCTTAACATTATCTTTTTGAACAACCACATTTTTATTCCATTTAACAACTTTTTGGTTTCTCAAAGTAGTTTCCATTTTCCCTAAACATTTTCTTCTTTATATGAAACATGTAATGCTTCAGTATCAACACATGAAAAGCCACATCATGACCAAGTGTTGTGGATGACTCTGTCAGTGTTCTCTTCCTTAAAGAGTTGTGTCTACAAGTAGGCACAGAACTCAAATCTGCTTTTATTTACGTAAAAAAGGTCGATTACCATTTATTTTTTTGAAAAATCAATTTGTTTTTTTTGTGCTTAACTTTAACTAATTTCTTTAATTCACTCACATTATTCTTTCAGTTTATTTCTTACCTTATAAGATTATTGTGAAGATTGTTTGAAATACACCTGATAACTGTCAGGCTTATAATTGTTTTTTAATTATACTTCTAATTATTTGGTGTCAATTTAGGACATAACTTGCAAACGGGTCATTAGTGATATCTACCTCATTAAAATATATTTTATTTATAGCAAGATATTATTTATTTATAGCTTTATTACATGGTTACATGAATAGTTCCAGTTTATCAAGGAAAGAATTATAAAGCACAGTTGAAATACGATAGCAACCACACAAATTAAATTCAGTATCTTCCATGATATAAAATACTGTGAGGATACTTGAAGGGAGTTCATGTACTCCTCACGCAGCTGTGAGCCAGCTGTCCAACATTAATGTACTCAGCATTATAAATAACCTACTGATTGATGCAGCATTCTATGGGTCCTTCCATTACACATGTCCTTTATGTTTTACAGATTTCTTTTTTGCTTTTTTTCCAGTCTAATCCACCTCATGCCAATATGCCAGTTTTTGTCACTTAGAATGGGAGGTTTACTTTAGCACTTACATTATAAAGAGTTAGGAAAATTAT
Source organism: Dasyprocta punctata (assembly GCA_004363535.1). Lineage (NCBI taxonomy): Eukaryota > Metazoa > Chordata > Mammalia > Rodentia > Dasyproctidae > Dasyprocta > Dasyprocta punctata. The sequence goes on along the minus strand of RJWM01013221.1, from coordinate 46,574 downwards.
GTCTGAAATGAATATTATTAAAGTGAGCAAAATATGACAGCTTATATACACTTTTCATAGGTATTCGGTTACTGTCTGTTAAATACAAATAGACTTGTACAGTTCGAATTTTGTTTAATATTCATAGTCTGCTTATGAACTCAAACATTTGTGAGCATTCTCTGTAGCATTAATTTGACTGTCGTTTTGACCTATTATTTTCTGTTAGTCAATATTAGTGGAAACAGAGGTGTCTACCTAAATATTTTCTAAAATGTATATAATTTTAAAATTAAAGTTTTGTGCATTATTACTTTTTGTAATATTGTGTTATTTTGTATAGAAATAATTCAAAGCATATTTAATTTGTAATTATCCTTCTGAGTTATTTTTCAGTGAGAACCTCTATGCTTTTTTCTTGCAGTTAATTCAGAAAGAATTGATTCAAGAATCTAAGTCTAGTAATAATACATTATCAACACTCTTGTGCACATGTTAGAATGGGATGTTCTGAAAATAAAGATGGTACTTGTGGAGCATTCCTTAAAGATACATATTTTTTTAGCTTATTATATATTAAATAAATTTGTATAGCATTGGATCTCAGTTAAGTAAATTTTCAATGAATATTTTAAATTAAATGATATAAAATTTAATTAAGAATAATAGATTATATTCTGTTATTCGTGAATGAACTTTTTCACTATGAAAGTGCATAACACAGATGTTTCAGCTTTCTTGTACAGAAAGCATTTTTAAAAATTTATTCCTGACAGTGGTATAAAGGGAACATACAAAAGCTATGTTTCTGCTCTAATCAATAGATTCATAATTCTAGAGGTAATGGCGTATGTCACCCTGACAGAGTGCCTCCCTCCTGTGCAGAAGATAAGCCACTATCTGGTGGGAAAATTAAAAATAAATTTCAAATGAGGTCAAAGATTCTTTGTTTTCATTAAGTGTGGTTATTTTGTTTTCTAATGAATAGATTATGCAAAGTACATAAATTAGAGATGACACAGATTGGTACGTGTTCAACACCTGAACTTGCCTGTGTAACAGGTAGCAAAATCAAAATGTAGAAAATCACCACCTTGAAGCTTCCCTCATGAACGCCTTCAGGCACTGTGTAGCTCGGCAGGTCAGCCGTCACCAAAAGCTATCACCAAATGCAGTTTTGATACTGTGTAACAATTTTATTCTCTTACCAAGATCTACATAATCTGTTTTCCAGTGGGAACTATTAGATTTTTAAATTACTTTTATACTTTTCCAGATAATCAAATGTTATATTTCATTGTACAGGTCCAAAGTGGTATCCTTCTCGAATTGGGCTACAGCTAGAATGTGGTAAGAACCAATTTTCAGTGATCTATATGTTGAATTTAGAACCCCGTTTCTACCATAAATAGCTGATGTCTCTCATTTGTTACATACTTATTTGATTCTCTCAAGAAGCTAGTGCTTTGTTTTTATAACTGATGAAGTTTAGTATTGCCTTAGTTGATTTTCACTTGTTGCTGAGACAAAATACCTGAAGTCCAAAATTAGGGAAGGAAGGGATTATTTCTTACAATTCTTGGGGTTTCAGTCCATATTTAGTCAGCTCCAAGGCAGTATGGCATGGCAGGGTAGCCATTTATGGCAGCTACCGAACAGCAAGGCTAACTGGTAAGAGAGAGAGAGAGCAAGCTGTTCATCCCGCCCTTACCCTGTATGTTGGCTCCACCCCTGGGCAGGTGCAGTACTCATACCACCAGTTCCCATGCTAGACAGCAAACCAATCACAAATGCCAGACTCAGCCCTGTCCAAATTACATGAGGCCTTGGGGGAACACAGGATCAAAAAGTATCAAAGGGACAGTTTTCACTAATTTGCTATCTCTGAGTCTCACAGTCAACAGCTAAACAAACATCTTTCTTTCTTCAAACCTTTAACTATTGAGCCATCATTCTCCTGGTTTTTAGTATATTTGTAAGGATAACGCTTGTCTCTTTATTTTTACCATCATTCTCCCATCATAAAGTGAAAAAAGTGAGCATGGAGAAGTATTATATCCACTATTATACCTCAGGTTTCTAGGAATTTCAAATCCTATTTTTTTAGCAAATGTATAAATAGATACCCTCAAAAATTAATCCTATGTAAGAATCACCATTATTGATATTATATCAACTTGACCTTAAATGTGGGATTTTTAATTTTAATGGAAACTCTGGGCAAAACACACTTTCTTTTTTATTTGTCTTTTATTTTTTCTTTCTTTTATTTTTAATTGAGGGGTACAATTAAAATTCTTAACAACTATCAATCTGCAGGAGGCACTTGATAAGAAAATTGAATCTTTAAATTTTCCATTATATAAAAAACTGAATTTTTATTTTATTTGCTAATATTAAGCTGTTTTCAGATATTACTGAAAGTTTAAAAATATTTTCATTAAATTTCTTGAAAATTTTTTCTCATTGTTTTCTTAGTCAATCATTCAGTGACACCTGTATACTGAAAAATGAAATTGGAATTCATAACATTTTAAGAAGTCACAATTCTTCATTAATGAGGATTGAATCCAAGGCTTACATCCCCAGTTCTCTCTCTCTCTCTCTCTCTCTCTCTCTCTCTCTCTCTCTCTCTCTCTCTCTCTCTTTCTTTCTATCTCTCTCTCTCTGTCTCTCTCTCTCTCTCTCATTTACTTTTTGGCCATGGTCTTGCTAGATTGCTATGTCATCAAGGCTTGAAATGGTAATCCACCTGCATCAGTCACAGAGTGATGGAATTGCAAACTTGATCCAAAACACCCAACTAGAAGTCACACTTTTGATCATCTCAAAATCTTTCTTGCTGAGATATTTATGTCAGTTTTCCACCTGTGTGGAATTTAAGCTAGAAAAAGCACTGTCTTCTTGTTCCCTCCATGGATCCTCATGCATGCATGAAGTGAAATACTTGTGAGCTTTTGGAGCTTGTCTCAGTACAAAGAAGGCCCATCAAGAGTGCATTTGGCATCAATGTTAATTATAGCTCCTATTCAAAGGCACTATAAGAGGCTGAAGAATGTGTTACTTCAATTCTCTGTTGAATATGACATTTTACTTTTTCATTACATTTATTTACCTGTTCAAGTGTGCCAGAGTGTGATCAGAGGAAAGAATAAGCATTTTCTAGAACCTTGGATAATAATATGATGATGTATTTAGTAAATGAGTCAATTAATTCAATGAAGGAAGCAGAGTATGATATAAAGAACAGTTTATTCAAACACAGAATTTTAACCTTGACTCTTCTATTTACCTATCTGTAGTTTTCATTTTTAATGTAAATCTATGGAAGAATCCAAATCATTTTAAATTTTGAATTACATTATGGTCATTGCCTTTGCTTCTCAGCACTGGTTCCAAATAATACATAAAGTTTTATTTGCAGTCTTCATGTTAAAGCTTTATAGCTTTAACAAATCCTTAGGTTTAGGGTTATGCAGTGCAAATCCTGGTCCATTATTGGAAACGAATATACAAAGTGAAGCTTGAGTTAATTTGGGAAAAATTGGAACCTTAACAGGACAAAATATGCTTTAAAGAGTAGCAGGAGCTCCAGTACGTATTTCTCTTGATTTTGCATATTTCTCACCATTTGGAAACGCACATATTCTTGGAAGACTGTGGACATGGATCCTGATTCCTGAGTCTAAGAATGATATAATTCACAATACATCTGCATTTTTTCATGTTTTTACTTTCAAAATAATATACTGATTAGGGATCACATTTTAAAAATGATATTGATGCTCTCTTCCTTGAAATAAGTAAGAATGGTAAAGGAGTGGAAAGCAATCTCTCTAAGGGGACCAACAAATGTGCATTGGAAAGCTTTTTCAGAAACAAGGTGGACAAAGCTATCAAAATTTTCTTCCCTTGCTAACACTTTCTTACAGGCGATTATCTCGTTTCATGGATAGTTTGGATATGATATTCACAATATTTCCTTGATCCATATTGTGCTGCTGTGTAACACACTACTACAGATTTAACACAGATTTACAACAATTCCCTTCATCAGACTGAACTGGCACGATAGCTGAATTCACTGCTCACGATATAAGGAGACTGGAGTCAAGGCACTGGCTGAACTGAGTTCTGAGCAGCTGCAGACCCTTCACTAAAACTCCCATCTTCTTTCATATTGTTGGAACAACCTGCATTTTTTTAAGTTTGTAATTTTGTTAGTTTCCTTTTTGCAGATGTTTGACAGGGGTCCTTTGTTGTCTCGTGAGATGTCAGTTCTGCTCTGTGAGGCCACCTACATCCTTGAAACCTGGCCTTCTCTGTCTTCAGGTTGATAATTTAGTAACACAATCTTCTTAATGCAGCAAATCTCTGACTTGTTCTGTTTCTGATCTCTATTCAGAGATTATAAAAACTCATACGATCAGGTCAGGTACACTTAGATAAGAAGTTGTGTAACATAAGGTACACACTCACACACACACACACACACACACACACACAAGTAGCCTATCATTGCCAGAATCCTAGAGATTATGCAGAGGCCAGGAATCTTAGTGATTTTTGTAACAAATCCACGACTGCACTCATCTCTTTAGCTGGAAGTACCTACAGAATCACATACACTGTTACGCTCATCTAAATTATCTGTCTGTTTAAAGTGGATTCATCAAATTAGCATCTTTAAATATAGTAAAGCAGAATTTGTACACATATACATCTTTATTTTACTTTCAAATAGCTTCAATTATATAGTTCTTATATTCTAAAAATCATGCAATGATAGACACAAATTAGCAGTTTTTCGTTAGAAATTAGACTATAATGACATCTTTATATGACAAGGATAATATATAACAAAGTGCCGTAAACTAAAACTAAATGATAATAACAACAATAGCACTGTACCTATGAACTTAACTCATTTTTGTACATGTAAATCTATGTACTTATCTCTTTCTTTCTGCGTAGTCTATATTTGTCTCGATAAAACAAAATTTATTTAGGTTATCTTACTGAGGATCATGTCACCTTTTTGCAATACTTTTGCTGTTGTAAATAGTGCTCAAAGTTAACTTTTGCCCTGCATTTTCTGGTGCATCCAGTACAGACATGTCTTCTGTTTGTCTTTTCTAGTGAAATGTTTAAAATCTTTCAAGACATTGATTTCACTTATTCGGCACCTATTTAGCGAGTGCCTCTTTCTCAGTCACCTTTGCTCTATCTTCTCACTTGCTGAGATGTGCTTTAAATGTTAATCTACAGCTGCATCTACCTAGCGAGCTACTTGACAGGTCTTCCTTGAATAACTAATAGATTTTACACACTTATCATACCATGCAACAGAACTCTAAATTTTCACTCCCTCATCCTGCTCCATTTTCTGTCTTCATGTCAGTTAAATCATAATACACTCAGACTGAAAATCTAGGAACTGTTTAATGTTCCTGCAGCCTCTGCACTCAACCAATTTTTCAGCAAGTTGAACCTATGTATATTTAAAACATATCTGCAGCTGATAAATTACAAGCATTTCTGCCAGTTATACTGGAATCTAAATGAGCATCATCTTCTACTTGGTCACTTGCCCTCTGTGTCTGCCCAGTAGTCTCTTCTGCGCCTCCTTCCTTTTCCTACAGCACACAGAGCGGCATGTTAGTACCATAACTCGTGCCACTCCCCACATGATTTGCGTTAACCACTGGATTTCATTTATCCTCTAATTTTACCATCTAATAAAGCCACTTTGAGAAGAGCTGAGATTTATATCTACTTACATCTAAAGTAATACTGTTTAAAAAATTCTGTGCCTTAATTAAGGCCTAAAGAATATTTTCTCGTAACTAACAGAACAGTCTATTTTGGTTACATAACATTGGGAAAATTTTATCCATTTTGAAAACTGCTATATATATTTTATAAAATGGATTTGTTCACATTTTCTGTTAAATTAAAGAACCACTGTGCTCTGTAATTCCCATATAATTATTAGCAATAACTGTTTACACGTTAAGATATTCCTTATCATTTTCCCTTGCAATTATATTTTAAAACATTTTATTGTTATTTTTACTTTAGGTGGGCCTTTTCTGAAGGACTACATCACTATTCAGAGTGTTGCGGCTTCTTCAGTCATTACACTCTATTTTACGGACTTAGGTCGACAAGTCAGTTGGACCACAGTAAGTGACAATTTCGAATACAATGCACATGCTTCATATTTTGTTTTAAGGAATGTTTTGACAGACTTGTTCCAGTAAGTAAATTCACAATGAAACAGAATAATATGTTCTGAATTGTATTTTAAGTTTTATGCTTTTAATATGATCAGTGGTCAAGGTACTGTTCAGAACTTAAAACAATAAAAATATATGGTTGGATAAAACAAATGAATTCCTTTTTTTAAAATGTCAGTTTAGCTTATGACTGGGGCTCCATTTCTATTTCTTCTGTGCCTTATCAGTGGAATGACAATCTAACTTTTCCTTCTAAACATCAAGGGATAGCAAAGGACTTGAGTCTATTGGATAGAGGAGGAAAAAGGATATGCAGTAAGAAAAAGTTTTTCTAAAGCAAAGATAGGACATTTTGGAAATGTGGGAGTGGAGAAGTGAAACTTCCTCCAGTGCATGATGTGTGCATTTCTGGACTTTTGGAGGACAATAGGAACTTTCAATGACCAGCACAGAATGCAAAGAAAAAGGAGGACTGCACTAAAGGATATGAAAGACTCAATCATGAAAATACTTGACTGGTTCGCAAATACTAAGCCACTCACTAGCGATGGAATAAGCAAAGAAAAAGCTTTAGCAGTTAGAGGAAAGTGGACTCTTAGTAACAGAAGCAGCCAAAGGGTTAGCCTGAAAAATATTTTGACAGTGATATAAAAAGAATATAGCATACTATTTTGTCATCGAATGTTTTTCACAAGGGAAATTCTTTTATGTGCATTATTTAAATTTGAAAGTTTTTGTTTGCAGTTGCACGCATTCAATATTTATAACTTAACTACATTTAACGTTTTCTAAATTCAAATGGCTTTCCTTTTGACCAGCATTAATAATCCACATGATTATTCACCATGCTTTGAACTTTTCATTTAGACTTAAATAACCAATTTTAACAATTATTAAAATACATAAAATAGATGCATTTTTAGTTACTTAAAACAGGAATTCAGCCGGGAGTTCGGCTCAGTGCCTTAAGCGCCTGCCCTGGCAGGCGCGAGGTTGTGAGTTCGATCCCCGGTGCCGCAAAAAAAACCAAAAAAAACAAAAAAAAAAAAAACAGGAATTCATCAATATTAAATTTATTAATAAACATTTTCCATATTTGTTACTTTTTTAAACAATTTTCCCTTTTGAGATATATTTTTTCTGTATTTGCCTTAGTTCTTTTGCAGTGTAATTTGTAGTTGTTAAATACTTGTTTTAGTTTATGATGTCTATTGAGATTTAGATTGTTAATTTATTGAAGTAAAAACTGACTTTTTAGTGGCTGGAGGTCTCCATAATGTTTAGGAAAAATGTGCTGGCTCATGTATTCAGTAGAGTGTTTAATTCTTAAAATTTACAGCTACACACCTTGATTTAGAAATGTTAGATAGATCTATAAAGGTTAAAATATTCCAGAATCTTTGTTTCACCATATCTGTGGTGAAAGGGAATTCTGTTTACAGAAATTATGTCAGGATGAGCAGTATTAACTGTGAGTTCATTAGAGATTTCTGGCTGTTTCATTCAGATAAGCATTGAGAAGAAAAAGCACCAAGGTGGAATTCTATGACACGTGTACTAAAAAATTATACTCTGTGTGAAAGAAACTTTGTCTAAGTGACAAAGAGAACTCTGGAAATAACTGTGTATTTTAAAATCAAACTTACAGTTCACACATTCTTTTTGCTCTAAATGTGTCAATCCTGTGAATTCTGAGGTTATGTACATTAGATTCTAATCATGCCTACTTCATACAAATTAAATTATGAAAACAGAACAATATTTTGTCATATATAACATTTTAATATTTATACAACATTAAAATGTATTTCTATAATCACTTCATAAATTTTTGGAAACTATTTTAGCAAGGTTAAAATTAAAATTTAAAGATTTCCCCCAAATATTTAATGTTTTCACTAAGTGAGATTGTGTAAAAATTTTGTTTCACTAAAAGACTTGGGTTCAAAAGTTCACATGTTAACATACTAATTCTCATAATATACACTGTTAAAGATCTTGACTTTTGCTGTTTTTATATTCCTTTGCAGAAAGAAAGAGGGGGGGAGAGACAGAGAGAGAGAGGAAGAGAAAGAGAGAGAGTGAGAGAGAACAACTCTTAATTTCCATTAAATAAATTTATGCATTTTTTGACCCAAACACCTGCCATGTTATCCATATATATTTATGCCCTTTTTTCTCCAATATGGGGCAATCACCAATCTTCTCCACCTCTATAAAGCTGTTATGTGGAGAATACTTAACAATTGGAATAAAACACTTTTTTACACTGACATTTATTATTCTCAGAATATTGTGGCCAGGAGTTATATTCCAGTTGTTGCATGTGTCAAAACTTGATGTCTTTTTATTTATGTATATTTATTTATTTATTTATTTTCTTGGTACCTGGATTGTTTATTTGTGCTTGCTCTGTTTTCCTGATGTGAAAATTCATTGCTAAATTTCCCTCTTAGGATTCTTTCATTGCATCCCACAGGTTTCAGTATGCTGTGTTTGCATTTTCATTTGATTGTAGATATTGTTTAATTTCTTCTGTAATTACATCTGTGTTGTTCAGGAGGCTGCTATTTAATTTCCATGTGTTTATGAAGTTTTTGCAGTTTCTTTTGCTATTAATTTCCAATTTCATTGCTCTGTGGCCAGGTAATATGCACCAGATAATTTCAATTCTTTCACACATACTTAAGCAAGTTCTGTGGTCTAGTATATGGTCTATTTTAGAGAACTCCTTATGTGTAGCTGAGAAAAATGTGTATTCTGATGTTGTTGGATGGAACACTTTGTAAGCATCTATTAAGTCCATTTGCCCACATATTTGATTCAACTCTGTCATTTCTTTGCTGTATTTTTGTTTAGTTGATCTATCTCTTTTTGACAGTGTGGTATTAAATTCTCTTATTACAATCATGTTATTGCTGATTTGATTTTTCATGTCTATTATTGTTTGTCTTTAATAGTTGGGTGCTCTCTTATTTGGTGCATATATATTTATGATCGTTACCTCTTCCTCTTGAATTTTTTTCTCTGACAAGTATATAGTGAATTTTTAATCTCTTTTGATCATTTTTGGTTTGAATTTCAGTGTCTGCAAACAGTATAGTTCCCTTGCTTTTGTCGGGGTTCCTGTTTCGTAGAGTATTATTTTCCATCTTTTGACTTTCAGTCTATGAGTTTCTTTTTGTGTTAAATATGTTTCTTGCATACACCATATTATTGGATCTTGTTTCATGATCCATTGTGCCAGTCTGTTTTTTTTTTTTTTTTTGACTGGTGAATTGAGGTCATATATTGATGGTTATAATTGATATGTATTGACTGATCTTTATCATGTTATTTTGTTACTGCTTGTTCCTTGTTTTTCCTTCCATTTAATTGCTTGCCTTGACTGGTGGTTTCTTTATGATGTTGTTCCTGGAATTTTGGGCATTTTTATCACTATAGAATATCTTTTAGTGGTCTTTGTAGGGTTGGATTTGATATCATGAATTTCTTAAATTGTTCTTTGTCATAGAAGTATCTGATTTTTCCATTAATTTTGAAAGATAGTTTTGCAGGTTACATCAATCTAGGTTGGCAGTTTTCTTTTTCAGGGCTTGAAATATTTCACTCCAAGCTCTTTTTGATCTGAGGATTTGTGGTGAGAAGTTAACCATGATGCTAGTGGGTTTTCCTTTATAGATGATCTGTTTCTTTTCTTCAGCAGCTTTTAATATTCTGTTTTTGTTCTGAATGTCTGGGATTTGGATTATTATATGTCTGGATATTGATTTATTTTGGTTATGACTGTTTGCAGATATTATATGCCTCACTTATTTGTATGTCAGATTCTGTTCCCATGCTTTGGAAATTTTCTGCTAATTACTTCTGCAAATACTTTTTTAATGTCATTTGTATTGACTCCTTTTTATTCATTGACACCCATAAACCTTATGTTATTTTTCTTTGCATTATCTTGGAGCTTGTTTCTAGTGAAATGTAGTAAGTGCTAGTTATTTTCTTTTAATTAAACTTTATTTGTGATTAATAACCTATAATTTTTGCTATAATCCATAAAAACTTTTATACTAATAAACATGATACATCATGTTTATACTTCTGCATAACTCGGTCACATTCTTTTGCAATACACTAAACTTGGAACACTGAGGCTGAGTAAGAAGAGGTGCCAATGATCTGTAAAAGAAAAAATTGAGAAAGGGAAAATTGTTAGCATATCAGAGAGGAATTCTGTTATGAAATGGAAAGGCAAAAAAGATCTCTTTTTACTGTCAACTATTCACAATCTTGAAATGATAGAACTTAAAAGAAGAAATGAAACTTAAACAAATTCAAATAATGGTTATTGATTATAATAATTCTATAGGCAGTATTGATAGAGTTGACCAACAACTAAGAAGCTATCTATAATTGAAAAGTGAGGAAAATATTACTATAAGATATTCATGAACCTTCCAGAGCAAATAATAGAGAGCTTGTTTGTTATTTATTCAAAACAAGGCGGTTCAAAATGTCATTTGCAATTTAGATTAGGGATATTAGACCAAATAATTGAAAAATATGGGCTAGCAAAATGCCAACCAGGAGTTCCATCATTGACTTCTTTGCTATTATGTTTACTGAGTAGACATTTTATTGAAATTATACCACCCACAGAAAAGAAAAAAGCCAACAAGACAGTGTAAAATGTGTTACTCAAAGAAAGACAATAATACAAAAAGAATTTGCAGAGACTAGAATTTACTGTCCAGATTACAACATTGCACTGTGTATTGAATATTTTAAAATATACCATACACTGAAAAATTATTAACTACATTTGATAGAATTGTTATTTTATTTCTTGTTATACTGTAAAAATAAATGTACAATGCAAATTTTTGTCATCCTGCATTTAAAGAATTGAATTGGTAAGTGGTTAAAGGGGGAAACTTTCTTTCTTTCTTTCTTTCTTTCTTTCTTTCTTTCTTTCTATTTTCCTGGCTCACAGTTTATAGACATTTCAGTCCATTAGTTAGCTGGCTGCAAAGCAATGCAGCATGGCAGAGGGGCATCACAAAGGAGAAATAGTTAATGGGATGACAGGCAGAAGGCAGTGAGCAGTAAGCAGCAGCAGCAACAGCAGATGCAACATCACCTGCATAAGCCTTCTTTCTCTCCCCTTTATATTGCATCCAGGCTGTAAACCTATTGATTGATGGCACCCATACTCAGGGTGGTGATTCCATTATGCACTCCCTTAATTCCAGCAATCATACTCTTAATCCCAGCGTCACACACTCTAGATACAGTCACCTCTGAAAAGCCTCACCTATTACCACATGAGGATTGAAAGGCCATTCAAATATAAGCCATAATAACCGTTGTTCATAATTTTGATAACTTCTGATATATGCTTAGAGAAATTTCTCAAATTTGATTTTACTAGATAGGATAATGTTAAAATAAATATTTTAAACTTTCTATAATATTAAATCACCTTCCTCATTATTTCAGAGTATTGACTAGACTCCATCACTAGATATTGAAAAGTAACATTTTCCTTATATATTAGACATAAATTAATACCACACAGATAAATTTGCCTTTAAAATAAATTGATGAGCTACTGTACTTCTTTTACCCTCTAAATCTTCCTTTTCTTAAGTTATATATATGTAAATTGAAAGATCAAATTAGAACTGAGGAAACTTGAACATGTAAGTAATTATTTGCTTTATGAAAAACTGTATTATATACTTTTATTATGTATTTATGCAAATTTATAAAGATACTCGAATATGTTATGCATTTAAAATATATAGCTGGTAGAAATTTTCACTCAGACTTTAAATATTTCCTTATAAGTGTGCACAAATAAATATTTTATCAAATTGTGAAGATTCAATTATTTTTCCTTTGGAAAATCCAAAAAACTAGTGAAAATAAAGGGAAGTAGGTAATGACAGTGAAATTTATGTTTGTTATGTTTGTATATTTTTCTTCTCTTTGACTACTTAGGAGTAAATTATTTTTCCTTTTCTGAATATTAGAGAGAGAATCTGTAATCAAACAAAATCAAATAATGGGAAGTTATCATATTACAAAAAAACTGTCAAAAAATTAGTCAGCAAATTAAACTTCCTTCAATCACACCATCTTATCTCTAGTTTATTTTTAGATTTCACTAGTGACCCTGTAGGTCAGACATCTCTCTTATATAATCACCCAAGACTCTGACATTCAGAAGTTGATCCTCTTTACCTAGATAAATATTTTGCTCAAATTACAGCATATCAGGAAGAGAAGGCTGAATTATTTCAATTGGAATGAGGGCAAAAAGAATAGATAAAGATGGCAGAGGCATGGAAAGAAAAAAATATAAAGAAAAAAGGAAAACAAAAAGAAAAGTGCGCGTTGTAGCCTATTCTAGTCAGCGATAAGGAAATACAGATGAAAGAATATGTAGTGGGCTGTTAAAGCATTAAAAAAAAAGTTTGTTTCATCAAATATAGTATCCTTCACACTTATGCTATTTCTTTTAGAAGGTTCAATATTTATTTTTTTTAAAACAATGCACTATATATTATCCATTCTCATTAACACTTAATTGTTTCTTCCAAGGAAAAAGTATTTGAGTTAGCATCTAATTTCTTTCCTTTATACAGATAAATGGTAAAGAATACAAGGTAAACATTTTGAAAAATTATAAAAATGTATTGTTTAATGCAAAGAACTTTCCTATTTTCAGGTGTTTCTGGCTGAATATACAGGACCTCTTGTAATATACCTCCTTTTTTACTTGCGGATTTCAAATATATACGACTCCAGAGAGAGCTCTAGAAGATTGCGCCACCCGGTGGTACAGTAAGTAACACACTAGTATATACTTAATTCACTGAAGAGCTACAAATGGTCTCCTTTCGCAAACTGAAAAAAATCATGCATTAATTGGATTTGAAATGCCTAGTGTATGGGATACCAGAGTTTAGCTACACAATACACTATAGAACTGTGCCTTGCTATTGTTGCCCAGAATCGGAAGAGTTTCATACTATATATTCCTAGCCTAGAAAAAGACAAAAAATCAAAATTGGATATAAAATTGTACTTGATTGCATTAAATTTGTATAATAATTTTGGAAGAATGGCCATTTTCATGATGTTTGTTCTTCCTATCCATGAACAGGGAATATCTTTCCATTTTCTGAAATCTTCTTCGATCTCCTTCTTTAGAGTAATGTAATATTCACTGTATAGATCTTTTACTTCCTTTGTTAGATAGATTCCTAAGTATTTCATTTTTTTGGATATTATAGTGAGGGGTGTGGTTTCCCTTATTTCTCTCTTAGTGACTTTGTTGTTTGTGTACAGTAATGCTATTGATTTTTGAATGTTCACCTTGTATCCAGCTACATTACTGAATTTGGTTATTACTTCTAGAAGTCTTCTAATGGACTTTTGGGGGTCTTCTATGTAGAGTATCATATCATCTGCAAATAATGATAGTTTCACTTCTTCCTTTCCTATCCTTATTCCCTTTATTTCTTTCTCTTGTCTAATTGCTCTGGTTAATATTTCCAGAACTATATTGAATAGGAGTGGTGATAATGGACTTAACGTGGAAGACATTTATCTTACTTAATTTTCTCTCCGTGTTGAGATAAAATACCCAACACTCAAAGTTAGGGGGAATAGGTTTATTTAGCTTATAGTTTGTAGAGGCTTCTGTCCATAGTTATTAGTCTTCAAAGACAGAGTGGGACATGGCACAGGGGTATCTCAGAGGAAAAATAGTTCACAGTGTCCACAAAGTAGGAAAAGCAACAAGAGGAAGGAGAAGAATCTCTGTCTGCCCCCTATATTGTATGCAGTCTACCCTCCCTAGGGTGGGTGTAGCACTTGCTCTCTTAATCCTAGATAGAAATATGCCAAACTAATCAATGGAGTGCTTTACTAATCACACACCTATAATCCAAGCACCACACACTCTAGATTCAGCCACCTCTGTAAAAGCCTTATGACCACATGAGGTTTTGGGGGGACATCTAGACACAAACCATAGCAACATACCATGCCATGGTAAAGTAAAAATATATGAGCCCAACCATTGTAAATCAGGGACAATTTGCAGTAAGCAGATTCTTTTTTATTGAAGTTGGTTATAAACTTTATTAAGTAGGCTCAAATATAGGAGCATACATCTTAGGAACCATAAATGATATATACAACAACCTTGCAAATTTATAAATATATAACTATTAGACATACCTCAAATAGAGGTTAGTTAAGTAATAATGACCATAGTAAAGTAAATAGAATGTAAATTCAGAAATATCATCAAAAGAAGGCAAAGTTTTAAAACCAAAAATCATGTATTGGGCTTAAGCTAAAAATACTTCTATAACAATTCACAGCAAAACTGGGCATGATGGCACACACCTGTAATCCTAGCAACCCTGGGTACTGAGGCAGGGGCATTGCAACTTCAAATCCAGCCTGGACAAAATAGCAAGAGCCTGTCTCAAAAAACATAAATAAATAAAAATAAAAAATAAATATAAAAAGGGGATGTAGCTCATTGTGAAGGCCTTGGTTTCAATCCCCAGTGTCTCAAACAGACAGAAAAAAGACACTGGCAATGCTGCAGTAGAAAAGATAATGACCTCAATAATAAATAGAATCAAAAAGTTTCATAAGGTATCTGTAGTATGACAAAATTCAAAATCAGGTAGCATTTTGAAGTATGGCATAATAAAGATGAATACAAGAGTTATCAGAGACAGCGGTACCACTATGATTATTTCGTGCATTGTAAACTAACGTGTAAGAAAATATACCAAGTTGAACAGAAAATGTGATTATTTGAAATGTTACATTAAGATGTGGGGTGTACATTTTTAAAAGAAAACAGAAATTGATCAAATGCCATGCATTACAAAATATTTCAGGTTAAGAAACAAAGTATAAATATGTAGCTCTTGTGAATACTGGAAGACAAAGCACTGTATTGATAGTGATTTTTTTTTCGCCTCACAATCACATGATCCTCATCCCTTAATTACCATACACAGCAGCACAAACAGTCTTTGCTACTCGCTGCAGCCCCTTTCCCGCATGGGCATCTAATCACACTGTCCCTTGCTCCTTTTTGTTCTATTTTTCAAACTTCAAATAGAAGGCCAGTATTTCTTATTTGGACAACTGTTCTTCCTCCTTGCATCATGAAGACTTTGTGAGAAGGAGTTTCTTCTAAGCAACTCATACTTAAAAATTTTACGGTCACAGAATCACGTTTTATTTTTCCCTTTTTAGGATTCAAGTTTCATAATAGATGTACTTAAATGCCTGGTCTATCTTCACTGTTTAATGCATTATCTGCCTTACAGGAACTGCCCAACAAAATGTTTGAATGAGTAGAGGCTAAGTATAACCACATATACTTTATCTTGGATGTTCTGAAAGGACGAAAGGGAAAGTTCTAATCTGAGGTGGCATTTTTAAATTACATGAAAACTTTTTCCTTTTTTTCTGAAATGATGAATCAGATTTCAACTATTGAATTTGAGAAAGTTTCCTATGGAAATGATCTGTGGTACAAAGTAGTTTAGTAAGTTACAGGAGCAGAAAGAAGACTGGTGTGGCCAGGCAAAGAGGCAAGGAGATTTTGGCTCTAAGCAATATTAACTTTTCTTTCATTTTCTTAAGTTAAGAGGGATGTTTATTCGTTTAGAAACAGCCTAAGGTTGAGAGTTTGGAAGGAGAATGCAGTAGAATCCTTTTTTCAAAGAGAAAATACATAACATGTAGCAAACGAATAGCACAACATAAAAAAGGAATTCTTTTTAGCAGCATCCTAAAAAGAATTGCCCAACAGAGGTTACTATTCTTAACACGAACACAGCATGCTTAGTAGAGAGTAGTGATGCCAAATTTTTCCAAAATAGCAAAAACGCCATTGTTATACAAAATTATTTCAGAGAGAGATACACAAAATACCTTGAAATTGAGGAAAGATTTATAGAAATAATTTCAGGACTTCTACGAATCTCCAATTTCAGGAAGATAAGGTTTCAAACACCAGAACTTATTACCACATACCCAAATGTCAAGCTTACAGAATTATTTTTACTCATATCGTAAAGTCAAATATATATGTATATGTATATGTATATGTATATGTATATGTATATGTATATGTATATTTTTAGTGCAAACTGTCTCTGAACTTAATGTGATCTTCCTGCTTCAGCTTCCCAAGCACTGGTATTATTACAGGTGTGTTCCATCATGCCTGACTCCAAAGTATGTTTTTGCTAAGATCATTCAAAAGTCAAGTATCTGTATGTGATTCAAGCACCACTCATTTCTTTAGTTCTTTAAGGACGTATGTACTCCAGAGCTTCTATATCCCTTAAGTTTTTTTGAACATCAACTTATTACCTAAATGCTTCCTTCCTTTTCTTCAACTGAAACTTGGAGCACTACTTTCCTGGTAGCTGTGTAAAGTTGAAGCTGTTCTTCATTTCATAACCCTTATATCTGGAACCTTAATTAATGAAATATATGAAAATTTCAAATATTATGAATGAAAAAAATTGCTGGATCAAAGCCAATTTCTGAACTTACAGTTAGTTTAGCAATGGAGAGAGAGAAAATGTGTTTAACAGGAAGTCAAACATAATTAAGTGAAATATTAATATTTGAGAATGAAGTGAAACTTATTGAGCAACCAGTACTGTACACTGTGACTTTCAGCTAATCACCTGTAAAGCTCCAGCTGCCTGTGCTATGTTGATCTCTATGCCCTTAGGGAAAAATATAAAACAAACAAATGATCTAATTTTGAGGTATCTTAGCTTGAACCAAAATTTCCTACTTAAACTTTGGTTGTTTTGCTAGGATTAACCTAAATTCCCTATTTTCTTACAAATTGTTGATTTATTTTACTTGGAATTTTTCATAACTATGTCCACAAAAGAATCAAGCAGGGATGAGATATCAAGTCCTCTACCAACCCATGAAATTTACAAGACAAATTTCTATATTAGAACCTTTGTTTTTTTCTTGTCCTGTTGCCTAGAAGACTAACCAGACCCTGACACCATATTGCTTGTTATTTTACTTTTCTGAGAAATGGTTACTTGCAAATATACACATAATATAGAACATGTATAACACATAATATGTATGTGATTATGTGTTTATGAATGAGCAAATAATAACAGATATGTTGCTGATTTACGAGGTGAGTGTTTGTTTATTTTTGTTAGTAGAGTCATTGCTCCCAAAAATCACTAATACATTTTGGATAAAAAAAATTCTCAGCCTGATAAACTCAATATCCATTTTTACATATAGTAAGTTGCATACCTATTCTTTTACTCCACACATTAAAGTATGTCATTTTAGTTCATACTGATTATTTTAATGGTGAAAAGTGCTCTGAGATTTTTACCTTTTCCTTATAACATAATAACTACAGATCTTCATGCAAAATATATTACTGTAAATCAGATTTGACATTTATTTTTAAGAGTCATTATGCAAAAATGCAAGGGAAGTTGCTATCTTGGAACACAATGACAAACACACAAAGAGATAAAATATTGTAACATGGAAGAAAGGCAAAGCACAAACTAATAAAATAAAAATTAAATGCTTGCATTATGAGGGCATAGAAAATGAAATTCAGACTTTTAAAATCTTAGTACCTGTTAAAGGCCAATCAGACAATTAAGAAGTTATTCTGTGTATTTTAAAATGTCAAATGCTTCCTAAGTAGGTTTTAGATATTTTTAAAACTTGTAAATTGTGTGCTTTAATTTTGAGGCATTTTGAAATGAACACAACTGCAATTAGTATATTTAGGCCTGCTCCTGGGGCAGATGTGAGCATAACAGTTTAAGATTGGTATTATAAATTATTTCTGTATCATCAGAAATAAATTCACAGTCTCATAGCAGATGACATTCATTATTAAATAAAATTTTTAAATTTCTAGAGTAAAATATTAAATAGTTGCACTTGATTAATAGAAGTAATATGCTCTAAAGGAACTTTTTATACTAATAAAATATTTAAACATCTCATCCATTACGCAAGCTAGAAGTTGGATGGAATTCAAACTTGACATTTTCTTTTGTTTTTTCCAGTTTGGCTTGCTTCTGTCATTGCATACACTACATCCGGTATATTTTGGAAACTTTATTTGTTCACAAAGTTTCTGCAGGTCATACACCTTTGAAAAATTTGGTAAAGGTGAGAATTAATACATTTTATATTATTATTGATAAATTGTGCATAATAGATCATTTGCAAAACATTAAATTATGTTTTTAATCCTCTACACTAGATTTTTCTGTCTAATTGTGTCAGTATATATTAAACATTCTGCTCCTGAAATGCACTATTTCATGTGGGCTGCCCACAAACAGTAACTTCACAGAAAGTGTGTCTGTGACATCATGGTAGAAAGTAGATACTGTAAGGAGTACTTTTCCTTTGGGGAGTACTTAGCAATGAACTCAAATTCTTAATGTGCCACTTAAAAAGGATGAACCTCACATATTAGTAACCCTAAAATATACATGTATGTGATTAATGTAGTGATATTGTACCCCATATTTTTATAGCGGCTGTCAATATAATGCCAGTATATTTGCTCTTTCAAAAAACAGTTTTCAGCATTCCAATACCTATGAAAAATGGGAAACTAATTGGAAATGTATTTCAGACAACATCTTTTACTTCAGTTTTTCAATTCAAGTTTAAAATAGTGTTCAATTTAAAGTTCATTTTCAAAAAATGTATACCATTGCAAAAATTGATTTTTGGCAGTTATCTACTTTTTGCAAAGTTCCAACAAAGCAGCCACTCTGTTGTTATAAATACAATAAAATAAACTGTAGAATGCTAGTACATCAGAAATCATTTAGACCATTTTCTCTTTTGTTATAAAATATTGCAACTTATAAATCACAGTAAGATGAGAGTGTTATTGCCTGCCAGTCTTAAATCTAAGACATTTTTTTCCTAATAAATCAAGATGTTACTGCTAATAAATATTTCATTAAATATTTTATTTCATCCTTTTAGTCACTTACGGTTAGAATATATCATACACTATATCAATTATCATTTTTGTTACTTCATTCATATTTTTACTTGATTGACAAAGCCATTCTTGAAAATTTAAAATATAAGAGTAGCCTGGAACCCAAATATCCATTAATATTAATCAGAGTGGAGCATAGGAACATATTTTTTACTCACATCCAAAAGGTAATTTTAAAATGCTATCTTACTAGGGATAGAAGTATTCTTTTTGTCTAGCTTAGCTGAGATACTATATTTCACGCAAAAATGTTGCAATGTGTGATATTAATGTATGTGGTAGTTTCAAGCTACATCTTGCTTAACTTTTATTTTGCTGTGTTTAAATTTTAGAGTTGTGCATTATATTGGGGATTCACTTCTTGGATCGCCTATTACATTAATCACCCACATTATACACCACCATGTAAGTAGAATTTCTTCACAGATAACCCCATACTAAATTACAACTTCAAAATTCTGATTATAAACATGAGCAAATTGACTTTCTTAAAGTAAAAATTAATTTTAAAATGCCAATATCAAACTGTTTTCATATTATAATGCATTACACTTTTATGTAGACTGGAAACACTAAATTTGAATGATACACTTTGAATTTTTTATTTATGTAGGAAATATAGCAAATTTATTAGTTGAATATAAAACTTCAAAAGCAAATATAATAAAACAAAAAGAATATACTAAAATAAAAGTCAATATAATTACATATTTATACATAATTAGCCTGTTGTGAACTGTTTTAAAAGTCAATAATAAAAATATTTAATTGTTATTCTAAATATGATTTGCTGAGAAAAAAACAGTGGTAGTTTTCCCTGTAATATATTGGTTCCTACCTATTACTGGATTTATTGAGTATCTTGGTTTACACTGACTTGGATTGGCACTGTGGAGGAAAATGCAGTGAGTCCAACCCAAGTCCTCATTTCTGACCTCAGGAAAACAGGCCTGTCTAGATCAAGGAGCTCTGTTTCTTTACTTCAGGTGCAATTTTCTTTTCTAAGCTTTTATTGTTGTCCATGTAGTACACAATGCAAAGTCCATGAGTTACATGTTTTCTCATTTTATCGACAATTATTTTTGTTTTATTTCTGGTATCTGTAAACCTTAAGATAAATGTAAACAAATGGTATATTAAAGCTTTACTTTAAGTTTTAGAAAATAACATTCTGGTCTAGGGTTTTTTGTTTGTTGGTTTGTTTTTGCATATGTGTGTGTGCGTGTGCACTGAAGTATTGATAGTTATTCAGGGCCTTAAATGCATCAATAAACTAAGTTTAATTTGTGAAGACAAATGAATTACAAAGTTTAAAATTTTAACATTAATGTTAATGTTGAAGGAGAAAATTCCCTGCTTTCAGATAACTGATGTTTCAGATATTTTATAACAAGTTGTAGTTAACTATGGAAGAAATACATTTGTTCAGAACTATGTTATTAAGAAGACCTTGTGAGAAGTATTACAGCACTGCATACCAAATATTAATAGATTGACTTTGTAAAAGTATGTAAAGCATTTACTAAACACGGTATTTGCTAAAATTGTAAAATGGTTCTTTGTGATCTTGGAAAATAATGTCTTAATATCCCCCGTTGAAGTTTAGAGGGAAAAGACCTCTATAAAATTAATCTCACTGTGCTTGTGAACTTTAAATGCATAAAGGGAAGGGGTTAAATTTGGTGAAAGCAGGAAATTACAATGTTTCCTGCCAGTGGAAAGTATCTTGTTTAGGGAGTCCCTATTTTGCATGTTTCAAATGCATGTAAATTTCAGTTATTATGGTTCAGTAAATTAATACCAGTTTCTTTTGCTGTGGTTCAAATTTCAGTTACTTCACTGTGTGAATCACAAATGTGTGAAGCCACCCTTTGCAGGTTGCTCTACAGTCTGTGTGATGCTGTGTCATACACAGATGCACATGTTGATAAATGACTGAAATGACTGCTCATGTCTCACACTCACTGACAACTGCATATCTGTTATTCCGTTTACTTACAATTTATAAAATAAGTTGTTTTCTTATTCTCCTGTAATAACCTGAGTGATATTTTTAATGGATAATTGAAAGGGAAATGGAGCAGCAAAGATAAAGGCAGCCAAAGAAACAAGACGCGGTAACCATGTTTGGTGGCACAAACCAATAATTCCAGATACTCAGCAGCCCAAGGTAGGAGGATCACAAGTTTGAGGACAGCCAGGGAAATTCATCAAGCCCTATCTCAAAATAAAAATATAACAAGAAGAGCTGGGGATATAGTCAGTGGTAGAGCGCCCCTGGTTCATTTTCTAGTAGAGAGGAAAATCTTTCAAAAGTGATAATGCTAAAGGTAAAATTAGAAAGTGTTTGTGATGAAAAATATAAGTATTTCATAAGAAAGCCCAGTAAAATATGTACATAAAAGATGTCTTTGGAGGTAGTTCCTACACTGCAAGTGCAAGGAGAAACATGTTGAAATGATCCAGACCTGTCGGGGCTCTGGCCAAGATCCCCAATCTCCCAAATGAGTGTACAGTGAAGGCTTAAACAAATGAGACCAAAGGTATGGTTTTAGGGCTCCAGGAGGATCAAAACCCTCTTACAGAGTTCAAGACTCTGGGGCTAAGATGAAGAGCTTCTCTGGGCAGCCCATATCTATTAGGTTTTCAAACAAAGAGAGGAAATACTGAGGAAAGTGTGGGAAATGAGCAGACTTCTTCAAAGTCTTCTCCAAGTAATGATGAGCAGACTCACTTCAAAGACTTCTCCAGGCAGTAAATTATGCCAATTTAGGAGAACTGTTTTAACTACACGATGATGTTTATGGTGAGAGTGAGACAGCAGGAGTGAGATGCCTGCGGCTGCAGTCTCTATCTCCTTAATTGGAATTGGAGCCAGACATCCTCAGCTGTGTCCTTGTCTTGCTCTTTGAGGTATCTCTGGCATCACAGGCCACTACAGGTCTCAGCTAGGACCAGTGGTTCATAGAGGTTCACTTACTATGAATCAGCCCCCATCACCAGGCAAGGGCCTCAGCCTACGACAGACTCACAGATAAACATAGAAAGCTTATTGGTTAATTTTAAGTACTGCTCAGAGCTGCCTCGTAGTCGTCTCCAACACAGACCGAGACAAGACCAATTGCTATAGGCCTCAGATGCACATGGTTCACAAAGATACAGAAATGATTCACACTGGGCTTCCAAGCTCAGTGCCAGAAGGAGGCATATACTCAGTATTTTTTTTTCTAGCAAGCAAATGAAACATTTTAATCCTCAATAATTCTAACTTTAAATTCCAGTAAAATACATAATATTGGTCTTATTATGTTTTCATTTTCATACTAATTTAGAACTGGTACCGAGAGTTTTTAATATTATAACAATGACTTTGAAATTGGAAAAAACAGATTTTGTCCATTGATTTTCAAAATCATTGTGTACAGTATTAGTTTGCTTGGCCATTTTTAAAGACTCATACAACAATGCAAAGAGAAGATTGCCTGTGTTTTGAAAATTATTTTTGATTTTTTCAAAAACCTTAAAAGTGAGCATCCCATCAGTATTCATAGGTGTAGAGTCTCTCCGTGCTATTACAATAATATCTGAGTGAGATTTTAGTTGGAATGTTTATTGGGGTATGGTTATTTAATTTTTATCATTAAAGTAATAGATAAAATATAATCACATGCAAATAAACAGTTTTGTTCTATTTATGTTTATTTTATGATAACATTTCCCATAGGAAAACCATACTGATGGAAACAAGATTTCACCCTCCCAGGACAACGGGTTATTAAAATGTAATACAACATGAGTTGAATCAGGCATTGATTCCTCTATTCAACCATTATCCATAGAACATCTACCCCAGAATTATGCTGTGCACAGTAGAAGAAAAGAAATGTACAAGTCTTAAATTCAGACTATCGATGTTGTTTTCATTGGATTTAGTATCGTAATCTTCCACCAGCATGTGTGCCGTTAGCATTTGTCTTTCTGTAACCACAAAAAGGATATAACTTTCAGTTCATGATATTGCATAAAGACTAGGGATCAACTGAAGCACACGTTTCTGAGAGTCTATGCCATCTTCAGCAAGAACTGTGAATGGAAACAGTAGGGGGTGTCACTGCATAAACAGCATGCAGTATAATAATTTTCTTTTCATTCACCCAATAAAGTAACTATAAATTAACTATTATTGGGCTTTGCCTGTGTTGTGGTCACCATGCAAAACAAGTGACATTTTATCACTTTAAATCATTAATAAAATATACTATTAGTGTCAGGTGTGCTGGCTCACACCTGTAGTCACAGTATTTTCAATCTAGATTGTGTGTGTACAAAATCGAAGAATGATTGCTTAATCCATTTTTTTTTTTTTTTTTTTTTTTTTGGTACCGGGAATCGAACTCCCTACCTTGCGCTTGCCAGGCAGTCACTGTGCCACTGAGCTACATCCCTGGCCCTAACAGGTTATTTTGGTTAATCTAAATGCGATTTTTTTTTCCATTCTTGGAATCAAACTTAAGGTCTTGCTTGTGGTAGGCTAGTGCTTTAACACAGAATTACATCCCTGGCCCAAAGCATGAATGATGTACAAATTGTTGAAATATTAAAAAATTATTAACTACGACTGAAGTTTTCTTACAAAGTTTGTTTCATTGTATTCTTCCTATCACTTTGGTTTTTGGAAATAAATATGAAAAATATTTTTAAGATTAAACTTCCCTTAGTATGTTTTTATCACAACACTATCCTTATTAAATTTGGGGGGATTGTTTTCATTGCTTGGTTGGTTTGTTTTGAGACAGGATCTTGCTCAGCTGGCCTTGAACTCACTATGTAGTACAGGCTGGCTCTGAATTTGTGGTGATCCTCCTACCTCAGCTCCTGAGACTTGAGATTACAGATCTGTTCCCCCATGACCTGTTTTAAATTTTTAAAAAAGAATAAAGCAATATTCATTGTTAACTGCTTATAATGCTCTGAATCCCTCTTTTGTGTGCAGTAATGCCTATTCATTTTTATAGATGGAAGCCCAACCATGCGTCAGAGGATATCTTTCTGATCACTCTGATTGCAAGTCCTTCATTTCAGTTTTACAGTTAACTAATACACAACTCCTTTTGGTAGCACTTATCAGGGCCCCAAACTACCATTTGCTATCCTGTGATTAGCATTTGCTTCCCAATCACGATGCAAATTCTATTAAACTAAAGATTATATTTGGTTTTGTATTTAATTTATCAAAATCATACCAGTGCAGTGTTTGCCATTTGAAATTCTAATCACTATTGCTAAGTAAGTGAAATTTGGTCAAATAGAAGGTATAAATAAAATAGTAATGATAGATAGAAATGAGTACCACCCAAATGTTTTATTTTACAAAAGATCAATTTTTAAGGAGAATATGTAATATAAAGGGAACTACAAAATTGTTCTGTCAAGCATTATAAAAATATACAAGAAATGAATATTTTAAAAGGAATCAGAATTATAACTAATTTTCTGTAACTGATGGGATTTTTACTTATTGTGCTTTCTTTTTGTACATTTTTCATTTTTCCAAGTATTTCCCATGTTGTATTACTTTTTACAATTAGATCTGTGTACTGTATGAAATCAACCTTTTAATCTAATGAATTTTACAAAATATACATCCATGCAACATTTTTATGTGGTCCTTTGACTAAAATACACTTTCTCATTTCTAATACAAGGAAGCAGAACTTCATTGAAAGATTACTTGACAAGATGCTCACCACATTTTTTATCATATATGAAATTATTTCCAATCTTTAAATGTTCCTTTCAATTCTCAGATCTTACAAACAATGTTTTATATACATTTTCCCTACTGATTTTACAGAAAATGGAAAATAATTAATGTTTTAAGAGCCAGCAAATCACACATTGTACATAGATTCAATCATAATTTTGATGATGAGTGTTTCAGTGTTAAGAAAGACTTTAATATATTCTTATGGAAACCATGCAAATTTCAACATGACAAAGTGTTAACTTATTTGTAGGTGCTTTTAGATAAATATAGTCTCCATGCATGCACACACACATAAAGAATAAAAACTAAATATATGTGTTGATCATATCAAATCATTCCATTCTTAATATTCATAATAGTATAGTTTAGTTTTTCCATCATGGGAAAGGTATCTTGAGGATATTGTTTTACTTTACAAATTACTCTTTATGTAATCTTGGGAATTTGAATAGCTATATTTTTCTTAGTCAAGTTTTCTTAACGTAAAGAAAACTAGTAATTACCTCATGTGTTTTTCTTTATCATAAATTATAAAGCACTTAAAATAGTGCCTGTTTAAAAACATCTCCATGAATGTGCAAATATTCAACGCTAATTAATATAATTTTTTAAATTGTTAGGAAATATAATTTTTGATTACTTTTTAATGTTAAGCATTTCAAAAGAGGTGTTATGGGGTACTCTCATATGTGAGGCCATACTATATTTGTTTTTAAAATAAGCAATGAAAGGGAAAAAAATCTGACTACAAAAAATTTAATAATGTAAATTAATTACATGTCCTATCTATTCTATTCCAAATTATAAGTCTTAAATATCTTAGATTACTAAAAGAAAAATGTATGTGGAGAGCAAAAATATGTTCTGCACTTTAGGTTGCAAAAGTATCAAAAAAGGTCAATTACAGGGCAATTCACTCAGGATCCCTTCTGTCTCTCTCTCAGACAGAAGCTTTGTTTCTCTCAATAAACATGTTCTGCTCTAAAAAAACATCAATTATATACCACAAGTCACTATCAATTAAAGAGCAGATATATACCATAAACATTGTCTGAATTATGTGTATAGTGTAACAATTCAAAATACAAGTGCTTGCATAACATTTTCTTTTCTTACTCTCTAGCATTTGGAAACAGACAGATTACTGTATCTGCTATCAATTTTCTGGTATGTATCATATGCATTATTTATTACACATGCTTTAATTTTTTGAGAGTATAAAATAAATTTTGTTTTAAGGATTTATTTTAAGGATATATAAGGAATTCTATTCCTTTTTAATTCTGTAAAATGAAGCAAATCACGTAACTGCCTAATATCAGGCTATTGGCTTTCTAAGAATTGTATTGATTTTTATTAAAAAATGTTAATAAATAACTTCCTATAATCACAACATTAAGTCTTTAAATCTTTTAATCAAAATGTTATAGCTATTTATGAAGGATGGTTATATATATTCATTGGAATTGTAATACATATCTGTAAACACATAGTCAATGATTCTTCCAACTCATAAACTTCTAAGAGAAAAAAAAAACTGTTTTACATGTGTAACAGATAAGAATCCAAAAATCACTTTAGCAAAATTGTTAAGTAATTCAATGGGAAGAGAAATTCTGAGAGTTTTATTTTGCTTTATCAATATAGTGCTAGAAATGAAACCAAGGGTCTTGTCTCTTTCCAAATCACTTTCAGTCTTGTTCTTTTAACCATACAATTTTACTAAGCATGCACATGCACTGCAACTTAATGTTCCATCCTTTGTTAAAGTTGTTCTCCCATGACTGTTCTTTATATATTTGAAACTCATGTGAGTCATGCATAGCTTCATATTCTGTGGGAAGTTTTACGGAAAGCCTTGCATTCCACTGCTTAATACAAAGAATATATTACCCACTACACTTCATGGGAATGGTCCATTTTCACACTTTTGTTCAATATGGTTCTTGAAATTTTACCACAGTAACACAAGAGAAAAAAGATTAAGGAGACAAATGGGGAAGGAAAAAGTTAAAGTATCCTTGTTTTGATACTTCAAAGACTCTAAAGATTCCACTACATATTGTTTTTGAACTGATTAAATGAATTCAGCAAAGTAGCAGGTTATAAAGTCAACAGCTTTGCTGTACACCAACAATGGACTAGGTGAGAAAAATATCAGGAAAACAAGTCCATTCGTAAAATTTTGTAACATGCAATAAAATTCCTAGCATCAACCTAATCAAGGCAGTGAAGTACTTCTAAAAATGAAAATTTCAGAACACTGAAGAAATTGAAGAAAAAAGTAGAATATAGAAAATTCTTCCATGTTATTGAATTGGCAGACTTAATATTATTAAAAAGATCATAACATTGAAAGGAATCTACAGTTTCAATGTAATTTCCATTGATCCCCAATGACATATTTTTTCATATAACTAGGGAAAAGGAATCCCAAAATTTCATATGAAAACACAAGAAGTTGGCGACATAATCTTAAACAGCATAAGTAAGACTGCACAATTTAAAATTATACTACAAAGTCTTTGTAACAAAAATGGCATGTTACTGTGATAAAGATAAACATGCAGCCCAGTGAAACAACCCATAGATGCTACAGCCATCTGATGTTAGACAAAGGAACCCGAAATATACATTGGCATAAAGACAGTCTCATTGACAAACAATGTTGGGGAAACTGGATATCCACTTAAATAAAATGAAAACTAGATCCCTCTCTCACCTTGAACAAAAATAATTCAAAATCAATGAACAACGTAGGTATAAAACCTGAAATTTTGAACCTGTTACAAGAAGACATAGAGGAAACATTTGAAGTCATGGGCACAGGCAAAGACTTCCTGAAAAGGAATCTCGCAGTATAGGAAATCATAGCAGGAATCAACAAATAGACTACATCAAATTAAACAAGTAACAGAGGGAAGGCACAGCCTACAGATCAAGAGAAAATCTTTGGCAGCTCCTTTTCTGACAAACTATTAATTTCTAGAACATAGAAAAATCTTAGAAACTAACACCAAAAGATGAAATACTCAGATCAATAAATGGACAAATGAACTGAACAGATGCTTCTCAAAAGAAGTATAAATGACCCATGTATATATATGAAAAAATGTCCGACACCTTTACACTGAAATTCTACCTTACCCTAGTCAGAATGCTGATCATTAAGAATACAAACAGAAGACAATTAAGTACTGTAAGGATATGGGATTGTTGGGGGCAAAAAAACTGTTCTACATTGCTGACTGAAACATAAATTAGTACAGTCACTATGAAAATCAGTATGAAAATCCCTAAAAAGTAAAACTAGTGCTATCAACTATCGCACTCCTTGGTATACTCTCAACTAAAATAAGCATACTATAGCAACATTGCTTACTTGTGTTTGTTGTGACACAATTCACAATAGCCAAGACATGGAACCATCTAGGTGCCCATCATCAAGTGAATCTCTACAAAGAAAATGTGGTATGTGAAGCTTCTACTTGCTTTTCATTTGTTGTAATGTTTTATTGCTAATTCAAGTCTAATGTTCACACTGTGATTTTATTTTTGATGATGAAGATTTTCATAAGCTTTGAAAAGAGGAAAACACATTGATAAAGGCTGAGGTTAATAAAAACCCAATCCCCCCAAATAAAACAACAACAATGAAAAGTCAATGTACCATATTATTATTGTGGTTCTCTTAAGCATTACTCAGTGTCAAGTCGTTTAAGTATCAAAGAAGTATTCAAACATCGAAAATGACAAAAAAGAAGAGATGATTATTAGACAACAGGAAGGGTGTAAGTAAAGAGGAAGTCAGCACAAGGGTGGGTAATATTGGGTGAATAAATATAAGTAAAATATGTTATACACATGGAAACTCCTAAGACCTGTAAAATAAAGGTGAGGATTAAACAGGAAGGTGATGGTGATGAAAATAATCAAAGTATGTTACATGTATTTGCAAATCTGCCAAAATGATACCCATGAATTCTTCTTTCTATTTTCTTAAGATGGTTTCACAATGGAGTTCAGGCTGGCCTTGAACTCACTTTGTAGTCCAGCATGGCCTCAAACACACAGCAATCCTTCTTCTTCAACCTCCCGAGTGCTGGGGTTACAGGTGTGCACTGCCATGTCCAGTCGTATCGATTCATCTTTAAAAAATGAAAAAAATCTTTTATATGACCCATCTAGATTTGTATTTTTAAATAATACTTTAACCAATGGCAGCTTTACTGTATTGGCTGTGAAAAGAGAAGATCTTTGTCTTCTCTGCACTTAGATTTGCACAGAGTACCAGCTCCTTTGCTGTTTGAATAAATGACACGTAATTTATTCTGAATTTCTTAAACAAATATGCATCTTTTCATTTTCAATATGTTAATAGAGAGTAAACTTTGTATCATTTATTGTATTTTTTTCTAATACAACTTGTACTGATTTCTGTGGTTTATATGAGAATACCTCTTGTTATTTTCCCTGAAGATACTGTTGGTTAAACATTATGACAGTAGGCAGAAATTTTAATTTTATGTACTTCTATCTATTCTTCAGTGATTTCTTCCTTTCCATTACATTTATTTATTTAGTTAGTTATTCTTTGGTTGCACTGAGGTGTGGAGCCAGGGGTTCATGCAAGCAAAGAACACACTGCACCCCAACCCTCTGGGGGGTATTTGTCCTCCCAAGATATGAAGGTCAGCAATTTCGTTGCTTTTAGCTTTTTGATGATATCCACTTATTTGCTTCTCATTAAGCTATGATTTTATATTAAGATTTAATTAAGTCTCTGATTTTGCTCCTCTGCTTTTTTGCAAAGTTTTCAGCAGTCTATGTGTGCGCAATGAAGATGACTCGCTCTTAATATAATATTCTTTCTTTGTTTGTCTTGAGCACACTATCGCTGTGTATTTTCAAATACGTATGGTATTTGTAGAAAAAAAATAAAATTTTTATTTTCTTAAAAAGTTATACAACTAAAGTTATACCACTTTTTTTTTCATTTAAAAGAAGCATACTTAGAAATAAGCAAATAATTCTAATAATTTCCAATGTCTACTTCTTTTTTCTCCCAGTAATGAAAAAAATTCTTTCTGCTCATTGAACTACTGTTTGATTTTGTTCTGTTTTGTTCACATATATATATATTTTTTCATCAGTGCTGGTTTACACTGTCTTCTACGAGAAACTTCATAAGGCGTGTAGGACTCAGCAGCGACCAGGTCTCCCCCGGGAATCTTAGGGTCCCTCATCTCTACCTGGAAGGAATAGATAAGGGGGAAGACTGATTCAGGGCCCGGGCTCTGGGGCAGAATGAGGAAAGTTGTGCGAGGCACGGTTTATTTAGAAGGTTTCAAATGCAAGGAACAGCAGCAACCCATTAACAGGATGCATACAAGGCAGGGAAAATTCGTCTAATTTTCCGACTTGATATCTTTGCTGCTCATACTTACAGGGGTGACCTGGTCCTTACAAATGATTTCCTGACTAGTTTAATCAAAGGCAACCGGGTCTTTGTTTCTGAGCTGAGGGAAAGGTCAAAGGGCGAAAGGTCACATAATACGTGCAATAATTTCACAAGAGCTCTCTCCTCAAATGCAGATGAGCTTGCTGGAATTGCACAACCCTCTGTAACCCAGGTAGCGCCCTGCACACCACAGCCTCTAGCTGTCCCTGCAGGTCCAAGACGCCAACCTGCAGGACACCCACATCTAAAAGCCCGTATAAACGTTACAGATAACCAGAAAAATAATTCCACTTTTCTGAGTTTGTATGTTTCAATCACACATTTCAAAATTAAAGAATTGTTAAATTTCTGTGATGTTTGAAGACTCTTTTAAAGACTGATTGGCTAAGATAAAAGAAAAAAACCTATGTTTTTAATTATAGTGTTGAAAGTACATAAAAATTTTACTTAAGAGTGAAGTATTGAATGTAATTGTGTTTCATAAAAATTTAGAAATTAGATATAGAAATCCTGTTACTCTCTTACAAAGATAAAATATGACCACGATTGTAAAAATGCTTGCTAGCCCTAGCATTGCTTAATGAAGATCAAGGTAAGCAGGGCATTCAAAATTTGCAAATAATTTGTATTAAGTTTTAAATTTCAGAAAAGAGATTCTATTCAGGATATAATAACTGAGGCAACTGAATTTGTATATAATAATTCAAATTCAGGAGAATTACACATTATATCCAAAACATACTGTGATTTTCATTTTTTCAATTACAACTGAAAGTATATATGCATGAATATTTCATGCTTACCACAAATATTATTTGTACAAAACATGTGGAAAGAATTGGAAACCTGATTTAAGGTCCAGAGAATTTTTTAATCATTTTATATTAAAACTCTCAGCATGTAGTGAAATAAATTGTCATGCAGAATGAACAAAGGAAAAACAAATGTTTTCTTTATATATTCTTCAACCAAAAAATCTATATTAATTGCAGTTGCTTTCACTACTAAAATGTTGTTTTTCAGACTTACTATTCTAATATTCTTACCTATGAACTCTTTTAATATAAGAAAAATTGTATTATTCATTTAAAGTGACTTAGCGTTTTTCGTTTTGTAAGACCAGATTATTACCTTGCAATAAAATTATCTATTACAACCATGTTGAATATTGTGATAGTTAGCTCTTGATTACTTACGAAGGAATAATCCATTTTTTGGCTAAGAACAATTACAACTGTCTCTTCAGCTCTCTATGATTTATTTCCACTGATACTCTGAGTTATCTGAAATTTTCAGCAAAATATATGTACATAATATACCTCAAAATCAGCTTTACCATTTTTGTTGGAAACGTCTTTGATTTTGATGAGTTTTATCCTATCTACACATTTTTAAGGGGTTTTTTGGCTTTTTTGTTTGTTTGTTTGTTTGGTTTTTTTTTTTTTTGGACTGCAGTTTTATGTCTGCAGAACACAATGATCACATTCACTGTCGGAACTGATCCATGTACACAGCACATTTCAACTCCTTTCTTTTCCCTCCTCTCTATCCACTTCTCTTAGTTTTCCAGCATCAAATTCCTTTATTTATCTTATAAGACCTTATAAAATTAATCATAAATACAGAATTAAAATCAGAACAATAGGCTGAAGAACATGTAACACATGCAAGACAACTGTACCAAGTCAAGGCACACTTTTTAGATACTTTGTCTTTCATGGAGTATTTTATTACTTTCTTTGTTTTAAACTGTT
Organism: Dasyprocta punctata; assembly: GCA_004363535.1. Classification (NCBI taxonomy): domain Eukaryota; kingdom Metazoa; phylum Chordata; class Mammalia; order Rodentia; family Dasyproctidae; genus Dasyprocta; species Dasyprocta punctata. Next base: position 14,278 of record RJWM01013221.1, on the reverse strand, counting down.
TCCTGACTCTTGGTATAACTTTTATCACTCAAATATGTTCAAGAATCACAAACCTACAGGAATAAACAAATATAATCAAGTTCAGCAAATATAAATATCCCCCCAATTTTTGAGTGTACTTTTGATTTTCTACCATCAGTATTTTTAATTATAATGTCTATTTCAATTCTTCATGTTTCCACAACTTTCTTCACTTTTGGAATCCTATTCCATTTAAAATGCAACAAGTAAAGCACAAAAATCAAAATTGCAAAACAAATAATATATGTAATCAACAATGTTAAATATGTTGTCTTCTTTTCATCTCCATTTTTTACTCTCTAGGAGCAATTATGCTTTGTTTCTCTTTGCACAATGAGCATTTCATCAAAAAATGTAGTTTTTACCCTTTGCTTTTACACTGTCTTTAATAACTATAAAATGACAGGAACAGATAATAATGTACGACATGGTTTGCAAAGTCCTGAAAGCAACTCTTCCCTATTTGTGTCTTTAGTGTCACCATTAGATATTCACGCATTGATGGAATTTCATTTTCATTAAAATGGAGAATTTCTAGGAGAGGTAAAAATTATGTATTAACCGAGTAGGCGCACTGATCTTTCATCATACTGGGATGAAAAGTGGCTCAGATATAGAGCAGCTGATTTCCGAAGAGGGGGAAGAGTGCTGGGAACGACATACCGTCGCCTCTCCTGCAGGCAGAAGAGCTGGAAAACCTGTGTGGCTTTCCAAAGTTGATAGAGAAGGTCGACCAATGATGAAAATGTACCAAAGTTTAGTCTTTCCATTCTCAGCAGTAAGATCAGGTTTGGTTGTGACAAATTTTTTCTGACCTCTTAGTTTAATGTCAAGAGACAGCGTTGCAAAATTTGCATTTATTTCTCATTCATGACTTAAAATCTAGGGTCGGTGTGTGGACAGTTACATTTTCCGTTTCCTCTCTGCTGTCCTGAGTCATCTGGTATAATGCACTTAGAAGCCAACCATCACACTTACATATGTCTCATTTCATTGTGTAGTAAAAGTTTTATTTGAAAACGGGAGTTGAAAAACTAATGCCACAAAAATAATGAAGATAGTTTGTGTATTTTATTCTTTTTTATTTGCTAGAATTATTGGTTTTCAACTGACCTACTTTTAACATATTATCTAAATTAAAATCAATTTATGCTCTAAAATTATACTTGGTAAAATTTATGGCATTAAAGCTAATTTTAAAAAAGTGATTCTTGAGTGAATAGGGAAAAAAGTAATCACAGTAATTTAGTGAGGTTTCACTCCAGAGATACTTCATGCATACAGTTTCTATATCTTTTTAAAAAAATTAAGTGTATAGTACTATTCTTATACTATTTGTCTACAATCTCATATTACACAATATTTCATCAAATATCTATGAATTAAAATTTAACACAGGCATTATCAAAATTTTGAACCATAGAAATGAACCATGAAATGAACCATAGAAAAAGAAGAAAAAATTTTAAGCATTCAACAATTAGTTACAATTTTTTGATTGAAAATATATTCTAATAGCAAAGTTGTCACAATAATTTTTCATACAACATGAATTAATAAAAAGCTATTAATATGCAGTTTTACATCATTTAATATAAGCCAATGTTTGAACTATTTAAATTCTTAACATTATTCATTTTCAGAATTGAAAATGTTTTACTTCACACATTTATTTTTTGTTAAATCCATATTTAACCTATTAGATATCTCCCCCCCCAAAAAAAATTCATCTTATTAGAAGATTGTTTGTATGAAACATTTAAAAGTATAGCAGGGAGTTTCATGATAAAAGTGTGGAGATTAGGCACTGGGAAAATTGAAATTTTTTGTGCATAGTAACCTAAATTATCATAAATTAGAAGACTTATGAATATTGAAACAGTTCAATATTGGTTTGTGTTATCAAATAGTATTTCCCACATGTGAATGCACATTATCTATTGAGATTGAAACTATCTTCTGCAAATCAGAATATTTATGAATTTCACAGATGAAACACTCTGCAATCATATTCACCCAGATATTATCTTATTTTTGCAATGTTGATTAAGGCAAAATAAAGAAAACATATTATTGTTGTTATCATTCTTACCACAGTTATAATGTACAAAATAAGATGGATGAGACTCAAAAAAAAAAAAAAAACTAAATGTGAGTGCAACAGTTTGTAGATTCTAGATTTCAATTAAACCAATAAAAGTCTATCATTTATGACTATAATGATAAAATTATAAAAATATTGCATATGTGGCATTAATAGTGATAACAGTATTAATGCATTTACAATATGAAAACATTTATAATAGTTGATAAAAGGATAAGTTACATTTCTACAAAACATTATCTGATTGAGTATAATGATTAGTTTTTTTTTGTCTATTTGAGAGAGTCTCACTATGCAGTTTAGACTGGCCTTGAGCTTATTTTGTAGCCCAGGCTGGTCTCAAACTCACAGCATTTCTCCTGCCTCAGCCTCCTGAGTGCTGGAATTACCGGTTTCCACCACCATGCCTGGTTAAGGATTAAATATTTTTTATTGTGGAAGTCCAAAGAATTTTTCCAAAACAAAAGCACAAAGCCTAACTATTCAATGGCTGCCCATTCTTTATTAGAATGCTTAGACTTTGGACTTGATTCTATAGAGAAATCGTTTCCAGAAATTTAAAGAAGAAATAGTTTAACATGATGAGGTTGTAAGGAAGAACAACACTTTATACAAATGATACAAAAGTATATCATTGTAAGCTGGTCTCCCTTGACCTCTGTTGGTCATTGGTCTTTGGTCATTGGTCATTGGTCATTGGAATCTGCAATGATAGCATACTACAGAACAATACAATATATAATAGTAAACAGTGAGAATCTTTACTACTAAAATCTCATATGTTTTGATCCAATTGTATTTCTGAAGCTGAGTAAAATTAGATTCAACTGGAAATATATTCAAATAAATTTTTATGGCACACTGATGTATGATACATTATTTCTAACATATTAACCAAAGTCTTTCCTGAACCTGTTAATTTGACACCTAATTTGTCCATTGTTAAATATTTAGTAGTACTGATTAAAATCAAAGTATCACAGAACTTTGAGAAAAGAGGAGAAGAGAGGTAAAGGTGTTTTTGTTTCCTTTCTAATTGAAAGCATTTTAAAAAAGATGATTTTCAGGTGGGAATATTATGATGTTTTTCAAGTATTTAACTTCATATTTCACTTTTATCCATATAATGATATCCTCAGAAAAAATCATGGGATTTAGTAATTAGTATTAGCCTATAATTTAAAGAATACTAGACTGATACAGGTCAAATCTTCATTGATTACATTGCTAATTAAAATTATCATTGTTTTATTAATTAAATAGAATAAGCCAGACACTTGAATTCATTTAATCATTGTAAAATTCCATAGTTAAAAATTAGTATTTTTATTTAGATGAAAAAACAAAATTTCTAACTTTTAATTTGCTTGCTTACTTTTTCACAATGAGTACATAAGAGTTGTGGCATGAAATCACAAGGCTTTGCAATCAAAATCCCACACTCCAACTCACAATCATGTTTACATTAAAAAATGCAAATTATTATCTGAACATTCAAAAGTTAGCTTTGACTTCATAGTAACATAAGAGACTGGAAGTTTTTTGACAGTTATTTTGTGTGATTATTTGTGCATGAAAGTAGTAAATAGATTATTTTCTAGGTCTTCAAATATTGTTTGAATGTATTTGCACTGTGTGCTTACAGTATCTCACAAGAGAATTACCGTATTTTAGCTGATTAGTCCAATTTGCACTTTTGTATAACAGATAATAAGAAATGGATTTTTACTTTCTTTTTCCATTTATTTTTCCTAAATTTGAATTGTGCTGAAATATACTGTAGTTATTTTGTCTGAGTTACACAGAAATTAATTTCTGTGGAGCTGTTATTGTATTTGAAGAAATAAATGTGTCAAACAGCTGAAAAGAAAGAACATATATATACTTAAGAGAATTAAATATTAAAGACACTGAGTTACAGTTATGCTCAACTTTGTGGATATACTAGAAGTAAAAAGTTAGCTGACTAAAAAGGTTTTGCACAACCTAACCTGTTATCAATAACAAAATATTTCTTTTTGAACACATAATTTGTATTGTATCGGCTAAGACCAATATGACAGATGAAGGAAGGATCTTCAAAAAGGACACAATACAATTTGTGAATATTTTTCATTCCAAGAGCTTGCCACAAATCCTTGATTTACTTAGAGGGTCATAGTGGCCTGCAAATCGGGGTAATTAGTGGAGTATTCAAATGAAGAGGGCAGATGCCAGACAAGCAGTACGTGCATACATAGGCAAGCACTGCTCATCAGAGGTCTTCCAACTAAGCAGAAAAGAGCTCAGAATCAAGCAAGCACCTTGCACTGAGAATATTTCTACTGTGTGAGTGACTTGAGAATACACACTTGCACGAATTCCATCCTCAGCAACGTTCACCATCTCTTCATGGTAAGAAAAACCCATGCAGGGACAAGTACAAAGCAGATCATCAGCATTGCCTCATTAATTAGGCAGTTTGAGCCTGTTACCAAAGTGGGTTTAGAGTATCACTGAAATTTGAAACAGGTGTGAGTTGTGGCTGTAGCCTGCGAGTTGTGGGATCCTGCTACTTGGCATGCTGAGACTCAATTTTGAGGACAGACTGAGCAAATTATTGAGACCCATAAAAATAAAAAGGAATAAGGGTTGTTACCTCAGTGGTCTCTATATTTGAACCCCAATATTGAGAATAAAACAAAATAAACTAACTGTAACTATGTTGGATTCGACAACTTCTTGCATTGTTAGAAATTTTCTCTTCTTATATTAAATATATTTCTTGGATTTGTATCTAATATATTACATGGACTATATGTATATCTAGAATAAAATTTTAAAATAGGTGCAGCTGTATCATACTGAAAAGTTTTAATCTGTTTTATAGGTTTGTGAAGCTGGGAATCATTTCATCAATGTAATATTGGCCCATCCCAATCACACAGGTTAGTTTATTTTTCTTTTTATCTTCCCTAGAGAATTTTGATAAAAATAATTTTAAAAACCTACTTATCAGGTTTTTTAAAGGGTAAGTAACAATAGTTAGAAACATTTAACTAAATATGCCTATAATGGAGCCATGTACCTTATTCAGGTTTTGTTTTATATCCACATACCAGCCAATTCTTCTCTGAACTGAACTCAACCATTTCATTCTTGGATTTCATCTTAAAGGAGAGTTGGTCAAATGTGCAGATTCAAAGAGATGCATTGGTTCCACAGTAGAGTGTGACATGGGTGTCTGGGACCCTACTAATAAAATTTCCGGATGCACTATTATCTTACTTATGTTTGTTTTTAAAAGCAAAAATTTCATTATAAATACACTGTTTCTGGATCCAGTAATTTATGACTCAGTCTGCATAACATAAATCAAGTCACAATGCCCCATTATGACTGTATGGTCATGTGGAATCCATTGAATATGGTCTTCATCTTTATCAGGATTCTGTAGTATTTTAAACTTCTTTTCTCAGTCAGATGTTCTCCATTACAAATGGAATGTTCTTGCTCTCAAATGTCATTCACTGTGATTAACCTTTTGGGGGCTTGTGAAAAGCACTTCACATTGTCTTTTCCTACAGTTGACAGATTTAATATGCAGACTCTATCTAATCACAAGGTTCAGTTGCAGGATTGCTTGTAGTAAAACCTGACCCTACTTCAGTTGTCTACCTTGAGTAATGTTAAAATACTGTACATTTCTTCTATGTGGTGTATGACTCAAGCCAGCTTCTCCTGGTGTATAACATAAAACTTTCATAACTAGAATAGGCCTACAAAGGCTCTTTTTTAATGCTTCTTTCTTATTGTGGGGGTTAGAAACTGCAATATGTTCCTATTTTGGAAGAGATGTTCCACAATTAAAGGTTTTGTGCATGACTTATAAATCTTGATAGTGTTTCTTAACTCCCAACCCCAGCTCTACCAGACGTGTCTGATAAGGCATTCAGGTGCTATCCACTTCTACTTATCCAGCATAAAAAAACAAAATTATCGATGCAGCCAGTGAATTTTCAGTGAGATTCTTAATCAATACAGATTTCCTCCAGATATTTTATGAAGTCCATTAAAGTAGCTCTACAGATAAATATTATAACTGCACTCTGGGGAGGTTTGGGGAATGAAAAAATTATTAAGATGTATTATGTACATTATCAGTTCCATATGATAAATGTAATTACTATGTACTGCAAGCATGTACTAATAAAAAAATGGTGTCTATGATTCATTCCAAGGAAAATAAAACTACCCTGATCCTCCTTTGCTCCAGAGGTGGAAAAATGTATTTATAAATGGGGTACCTATACATATTCATGCGCCTAAAGCTTAGTTAATCTGCTTTAGGAAAATTTCCACAAATGTTGATTAATTGCAGTGGCAGAAAATCTTTGATCAATTTACAATATTTTAATGATCATCCTTCAGTTTACATCTGGTTTTTTAAAGAACTACAGTCAAAAGTTAAATAATGAAATAATGGAGAATATTTCCCATACTTCAGTTCTTGAGTGTGACAGCTGTCTCTCTGTAGGACATAATATTGTCTTACAGAAGAATGGGTGCTAGTTCAGAGATTTCCAGTGACTTTTCCCATTGCCATAGCTACTGCTACAAAGACCATAAAATCACAACCATGTTAGCTTTTGAAGCTATCAGCTATATATTATGGTCTGTGGAAAAGTCCAGTTTGGGCCTCCTGGAATTAGTTTTTGTGAAAGTCCTCAAAATGTAGGGTTACTTTGTATTCTCAATCATATAGAAAATAAATGAACCAAATAAATGACTACAGTTTAGTAAGGTTCTTTAATGAAAGATTATGCAAATAATGCTTACACTTCATTTTGGAGGAAGAGGAGAGATCCTCTAACCCAAATCACTTCTAGTCATCCTGGTTCTAAAAAGACTTACATCAGTTATAGTCAGCCAGATACGGCAAAGGGCCAACATTACTCTTACTGATGATGGGGCTTTTTCACAATACATTCCAAGAACCTTTGAGAAGCCATGCCTGCTTATGACCCTCCCATGGAGCATGGGAAAGGACATGGGAATGAGACACATGAGGAAAACAGTACTTGCATGGCATATAAAATGTTCTTGGTCTTCAGCCTTTTATAGAAAATCTACTCTAGGGAACTTATTTCTCCACACCATTTCCTATTTCTCTAATCTCTGAATTCCTCCTTCACTTTCCTGCCATTGAAATTCTAACATTTATTCACCATTACTCTGTGTCATGTCTTTGTACATTTTTAGGCACTGTTTATTTAATCCCATGAACCAAGAGAGGGCTTCAAAATCATAAACCTACTTTTGTCCAATCTACTATTTTTTCCTCTTATCAAGCACCTTAAGAATCCAATAACGTGTGTTCTATTGTTTGTGGGTTCACTTTGGCTAGATCTTTCATCTCCTTGGGAATATGATCCTTTTTCTATTAACTATCCCTGGAAAACACCTCAGGAAGGTTACAAAGTAGTATAAACCTGACTACTGTTGAAACCTTTGAGTGGAAAAGGGAAAGATCTATTCTTGTAGCATAATGGCCTCTGTATTGCCAAGAAGGAGAACTATTTTAATAGGAATCAGAAGATTCAAGAAAACCTACACGTTATGATACTTTTAGACAATTTTTAAACCTTGTCTTGGAACAGTAATTGTATATTCTTAGAGTTGATTATGTTTGCTATTAGGTACTGGACCTAGTCTTCACTTTCGTGACTTTTCATTGTGAAAGGTTAGAGTCTGTTTAAGTGCTTCCAAGTAATAGCTGGGTGTGATAGCATATGACTGTAATCGCAGTACTGGGCAGACTGAGGGAGGAGTGGCAGCTGCAAGTTGAAGGCCAGCTTGGGTTACATAGTGAGATCAAGGCCAGCCCGAAGTACATAGCGAGACCCTGACTCAAAAAACCAAAACCAACCAAACAAACAAAGAAAACAAAATAATAAAAACCAAATTAACGCTTCCAAAGAGGTCATTTAGAGATCACATTCGACTTTTGCTTAATTGCTGATTGTTCATTTCAGTTTTAGTTACCATTGTCGACTATACTCATAGAAATTGCTATGTAATGCCACTCTTTATATTGGGCTGCATAAAATCTTCCCTTCCATCAGTAGAAAGTATCAGTATACTAGCAAGAGGTTTCGCACTTGCACTGACATGCTGGACCCCAACTAGCTGTTTGAAAGTTTCTACAAAAAAAGTTACTAATTATGGGTCTCCAGCATGTCATTTAACTCTAAAAGGTCATTTTAGCGGCTGCTTTTTGAGCCAGGCTTAGTGCCCGCAAATGAGGTCGGGTTTTACTGGAATACAAATGCTGAGATGGGGCTGCTGCTCACATGATTATAAAGGAGGCACTTTATGCAGAGGAAGAAATAATCAGGTTTAGAGCAGAAAATGACAGCAATACAGTCTAATTAAACATCTTCAATACACATATGGAATACTTTAAAGCTAGGATGAATAATCAATGTTACATCATAAATGGAGTCATAAATTTCCCATATTGATACAGTATTGAATTAAGATTAAATCAAGAAATAACTGTGACCTTGACTTTGGTTGCTGACTTCAGCCAGGAAATTCCTATAGTATAAGTTTGGAGTGAAAAGTTTGTCCAACCAGCAGTTCACAAACCAGCAGAAAAAGCCAGTTATGACCCATGATGAATTTGGGTGGTGCAGAACTTTACTGCAAAAATTATTTCAACTTTCATTTAATAGAAACACAATTGTAACATCTATATACTGAGGAAACACATCATGGAGAATGTAAACATTAAAATAATTAGCCATAAACTTATATATTATTACAGTTAACAGCACTATACACATTTAAAAAAACCCATTTACTAATATTTCTCTGGGTTGTAAGATATATTCATTTTTCAATATACATCTGGAAGAAATTGATCATTCCTAGTTCCAAGGGCTGAAAACTCACAGAGGCTTGTACTGTATTGGTAACTGGTGGTCAATTTAAACACCACCCGAACTGAATCAGTGTGGTGCTGAGCATGGAAGGCCCACCTGAGGAAAGCCACAAGCATAAAAAGGAGACCTAAAGAGGAAGAGTAGCGCTATGGGTTTTCCTTAATGGTGGTGTTGTTTGAAGCCATTGGTTCTCCTGGTGGAGCTTGTCATTCTGGCCCTCTGATATGAACTCAGCTGTTATCATTGGAGGAGCTGAGGACCTTGTTGCAGAGAACGGTTGTGGTTCACTTTGGGGGAGTTTTGGTCTTTACTTGGAGCATCGCTTCCTGGCTCTGGAGGGGATGATGTGCGCTGTTTAATCTCCAGGAGAAGTTTGTTATGCTGGCTTCCTGATATGTACTCAGCTGTTCTCATTGTCAGAGGATCTCAGGACCTCATCGTTGCTGAGGATGGCTGTGGTCCTTTTCAAGGGAGCCCTGATCCTTAGTTTGAGCATTGCTGCTTGGTTTCAGTGCACAACACTCGACCTGCTGTCTCAGATCCTTCACCCCACTGGCATACACTTTCTAGTTTTCACTGCTGACCTTTGACCCTTCCCAGTGCAGATCCCTGGGACAGACTTACATGGGTCATTGTTGTGGGCTCTGGGTTTTCAGTTGAATTCATGTAGCCATGGAATCAAGGTCCTTGGCTGGATTTTCTAGGTCTTTGATATTGTGGACAGATTTCCTGCACTTTCTTTGTATTTGACTCCTTGATTGACCATTATAGATAATACTATAAATTATGTGCCCTGTATGTAATTGTTCTCCTTGCAATCCCTGACTACAGCAAGGCCTAAATCCAGGTTATATTGTGTATATCTTCCAGCTCTGAAATTCAATAATTATAACACGGGTAGTTTCCTCAGTTACCTTTGTTTTGATTCATATATTGACATCACACTGTTTACATAGTGTCATAAGAGAATCATTAGCATCAAGTGGTATATGTCTTTATCCTTATTTTGAAATGAGCAGTGTATGAAATCTGTGTCATACTTAATATATTTTTTACTTGATATTTCAAACAGAGTTGTAATTTTGAAAATAACACACTGACATTTCATTATGACTTTAGTTATAACTAGAAGAGATTAGTGGATTTGTTATCTGATTAAATCTTGCTAGGGAGACTAAAACAGTAATTTTATAATTCCTATTTACTTTACAAATGTCGTGTCTAAAAGTTCAACCTGAAATCATTATAAATTTATTTTCCAAAATGTTTCTTGAAAAAATTTACAAGGAGAAAAATAGCAAAAATCATGTAACAATATGCCAAATATAATGAGAGTTGTAAATAACATTCCTGATTGCTAGGAAGAAATAATTTATGTGGTATTTATGAATATTAGCTACTCTTATTCAGTTTAACACTCTTCCAAGACATGTTCACATCCTTCTGACATGTGACATTCTTTGGATTTCACTTCTTTAATACAAAGGGAGTTGTGAGCCATTTAATAATTTCATAGACCTATGTGCTGAGAATGTGAAGAGATATGTAATTGTCAAACCACATTTTATATATCCGTCTGTAATAATGTTGAAGCTATTATGGTATATGAAATAAATATATATATTATTTTATTTAAAAGCTTAAAGACATGATTTTCCTTATGTGCTAGGCAATTTTTCAGCAACAGAGCTATAACACATTCAGAAATGACAAGTATTCTTTGAGTCAAAGGTCATAACATTTTAAAGGGGGCCCTTCTGAGCAATTATAGAATAGTTTGCTATAAATACCCCGTGACATTTTGTGTGGTGTATAGTTGTTATTGAGATTTAGAATTCTATAATAAGCATATGCTCATGTTTGCTATGTGTAACATCACTGACATTTTGCTCTCTTTTCTATAAGGAAATAATGCTTGCTTTCCAAGTCCAAATTACAACCCATTCACATGGATGTTTATCCTGGTTTCATGTCCAAACTACACATATGAGGTATGACATTCATCTATATAAATAATATAAGTATGTGGTTACGTACTAAATGCATTTCATGCATTTTCATGTATTAAAAAATAGCATATGTGTGACAAATATATGTTAGTCTTATCTATAGATATGAGTACATTCAATTCAAGTTACAAGCATAGAAAATTAGCATATTTTAAGTGCAATTCTCTTTGAAATTAAAGGAATATATTAACATAAATGTAGGTATATTTAAGGAAAATTTTTGCAATCTTTATACAAGATTTTTTTAAAAATGTTCATAAATTTAATACTTCCAGTCTTTAATATGGTATTCTCTGATAACTCATGAGTATGGTGTTGTTTTATGAAAGTTTACTGTCCATTGAATGCAAAAATTAAATTGTTATTTTTGAAAGTTCATTTCCTCTTATAACTTTTCAAATGTTTTAATATTTTCAATTATCTATCAAATGTCACAAGTAAAACATGACTGGAATATTTGTTAATTTATGTTTTAATATAACAGATTGGATCATGGATTAGCTTCACAATCATGACACAAACACTGCCAGGTAAGAGCTGGTTTACTGACATTTACTCAAAGTGAATGTACTGTTGAGAAGACTGGTCTCTGAGAATAAGTTGCTCTACTACTAATGCATGTTGGCACAAAGATTTTTATGGTGTTATTTTGATTCTGATTTTTAGCAGTATTAAAAATATTGAAGTATCATTGGTATTTAACTCATATAATTAGTGCTTGATCCAAGCAAGGAAACCTAATTAGAATATATTTTTTAAGCAATGAGATTTCATTAAACAGAAGTAGTAACAATTATGCATTTCACATGAATCTCTCTTCTGTGCATGTATGCAGGCATGTGTATGTATTTTGTTAATTATCCAAGAGAAACCGCAATAGTAAAGCTGTGGAGCATGAGTGTACAATCTTGAATATTGGGTCTTTTAACACATACTAGAAAGCTGAATTACATGAGCTTTACATATTAGGTTGTATACATGTTATACTTATTTCATCCATTTGTTGTTCCACTGTATAACAATTTTGAATCTTAATGTGGCTTGTCATATTTCATGTGAATATATTTATATGTATAGAGGAACATTATATACATTTGGAAAATATTATTGTAATAACTCAAAGGAGTAAAAACTTTACTTTTGGAAGTATTTTGTGGCAAGAGATTTCGAAAAATGAATATACTAAGTATTTTTATATTTATTCTTCTGTATAATAAACATTGAGTGAATGTGTAATATGCTAGGCAGCAATTATCAGGAACAGATGAGAACATATGCAGCATTACAGAAATAATTTTATATGGAGTGTGGTATCTTCTAATATATCTTGCATCTATCATAGGAATACAAAAACCACAATTATTTCTTTTTTTTTCTAGTTGGGATTTTTACACTCCTGATGAGTATCCAGATGTCTCTGTGGGCAAAAAAGAAACATAAATTTTACCTGAAGAAGTTCAACTTATATGTGCATAGAAAATCAGCAATAATTCCATTTGTATTGTAAAAAACATGTATTCTAATATCAAGAAAGACTATAAACTCACTAACTCAAACTTACTTAAGGGCAATTAGGTAATGTTCTATCAATTTATGAACAACAGTATTTTTAATAATTAAAATATGAAATGTTAGAATTTATCTAAATTTACAACTATTAAAATTAGGTAAGGAAAAGTAGAAATACTAAATATGGAGTCTGCCAAAAAAATATATACACACTTCAGCAGTTCACTGTACTAATGCATATATTGAAGCTAATGGCCACCACTTTGAGCACTTCATGCAATTGTTAAGGTAAAAGGTAACGTATTATTTTCATGATGTCTCAGTAAATTTAATATTAAAATATTTATACAAATATTTCTTCTTTTGATGTATATATTTTTGCTGGACTCTATAATTAATGAAATATATTTCTGAGAAGTTGATGTTCAACTTCTTTAAAATTTTATGAACAGTTTTCAATGAGCACTAATTTTCATAGGTTAATTAAAATATGAATTACAAAGTAAATATTTTTAATATTATCAGCTCAAAATCACTTGAATTTCATATATTAATTTGACAGCAATTTAGTATTTCATTGTTCAGTGTGTTACTAAATGTCATATCTTACTATTTTAATTTCTTGTAAAAATTTGACCTAAATTAAAAATAAAACTTGCATAGCCATTTATCTTATTTATTATGATATATACACTGTATGCTATATTCTCAGTTTATCGCAATAAAATATTTTTTAGATGTTTGTGATGGTTATTCTTTTCTGGCAACTTGATTGAATTGGTAAGTATATAAGAATTAGAAAAGCAGAATCCTGGGTGTCTGTGAATTTGTTTCCAGAAAACTGGCGTGAGGAATAGAAAACTGAGGTGAAAACATCTTGGAGCTCCAGAGAGAATAAAACAGAAAAAGGAAGCATGTCAGCACAGATTTTCTCTCAATGTTTCTCTCTCTCTCTCTTTTTTTTTTTTTTTTTTGTTTGCCTACTATGGGATGGTGAGGTGCTTACCTCTGCTGTACCATTTGTTCACAAAGTTTCTCCTTGCCAATGGCCCAAACATCTTAGAGGCAGCAAACCATGGACTGAAACCTCTGAAACCATAACCTGAAATGACCTTTTTTCTTTTAAATTGCTTTCCTCAGTATATTGTCACAGCAATGAAAATCTAAAATATTATTTGTTATATCTTTTTTAATATATACTTTGGAATTTATGTTTATAAATGTTTGTTTCTATTTCATAGATACATTTATATAAATGTGCATATGTTTTATGTATCTTTCAAATACATTTAAAGCAAAACAATAGCTTCATTAGTGATTTTTGGACATATAGAATGGAAGGATCCTTATTTTATTTTTATATTGTTAAATGTCTGTTTTTTCTTAAACGTGTGTGTGTGAATAGTATATGTGAGCTTGAATATGTATTTGTTAGACATGTCTGATATGAAAATGAAACTTCATATTGGTTAAAGTATTTTTAAAAATCATTAGTTTCTTCACTTTTAAATTGTGATTCTTCACATTGGCTAGTTTCTAGAGTCATTCCAATTCTCTCATATGAATATATACAAAAGATATATACATAGTGTAGTTATATAATCAATTGTCTATCATAAATACTCTATCATTTAAATACTAATAATAGCTTGTGTTTTTGTACCTGTATCCTAACTGATATTAACCCAGAAATTTGCATTTACAATGAG